>OZ038479.1:26451534-26606534 GCA_964036315.1 Acanthosepion esculentum | reverse complement strand
AATATATAAAAGAAATATATATATATATATATATATATATATATATATATATATATATATATATATTTTAGAAGTGGACATTGTCCGACAATTTATTTAAAGACATTTATATTATGTTTAACGTTCTTTTTATAGATACAAGTATTTAAGCAAATGCTCTGTTTTTTTATAATAAACAGTATTAAATAACATTTACCGGCCTGAATGTCCGAGAAATTTTCATAGAAATATATATAAAAAGAAATATAAAAGAAATATATATATATATATAAAAAAGAAATATAAAAGAAATATATATATATATATATAAAAAAGAAATATATATGTATATAAAAAAGAAATATATATGTATATAAAAAAGAAATATATATATATATATATATATATAAAAGAAATACAAAAGAAATATATATATATATATCAAAGAAATATAAAAGAAATATATATATATATATATATAAAAGAAATACAAAAGAAATATATATATATATATATATATATATAAAACAAATACAAAAGATATATATATAAAAGAAATATATATATATATATATAATAGAAATATATATATATAAAAGAAATATATATATATATATATATATAAAAAAAAAATACAAAAGAAATATATATATAAAAAGATATATAAAAGAAATATATATATATAAAAAAGAAATATAAAAGAAATATATATATATATAAAAGAAATATAAAAGAATTATATATATATATATAAAAAAGAAATATAAAAGAAATATATATATATATATAGAAAAAGAAATATAAAAGAAATATATATATAAAAAAGAAATATATATATATATATATATAAAAGAAATATATATATATATATATATAAAAAAGAAATATAAAAGAAATATATATATAAAAAAGAAATATATATATAAAAAAGAAATATATATATATATATAAAATATATATATATATAAAAAAGAAATATAAAATATATATATATATATAAAAAAAGAAATATAAAAGATATATATATATATATAAAAGAAATACAAAAGAAATATATATATATATGAAAGAAATACAAATATATATATATATATGAAAAAGAAATATAAAAGAAATATATATATATATAAAAAAAAGAAATATAAAAAAAAAATATATATATATGTAAAGAAATATAAAAGAAATATATATATATATATATATAAAAAGAAATATAAAAGAAATATATATATATATATATATATATATATATAAAAGAAATACAAAAGAAATATATATATATATATATATATATGAAAGAAATATATATATATATATATATATATATATAAAAGAAATATATATATATATATATAAAAAAGAAATATAAAAGAAATATATATATATATATATTAAAAAAGAAATATAAAAAATATATATATATATATGAAAAAAAGAAATATAAAAAAATATATATATATATATAAAAAGAAATATAAAAGAAATATATATATAAAATAGAAATATAAAAGAAATATATATATATATATATATATATATAAAAAGAAATATAAAAGAAATATATGTATAAAATAGAAATATAAAAGAAATATATATATAAAAAAGAAATATAAAAGAAATATATATATATATATATAAAAAAAGAAATATAAAAGAAATATATGTATAAAATAGAAATATAAAAGAAATATATATATAAAAAAGAAATATAAAAAAAATATATATATATATATAAAAAAAGAAATATAAAAAAAATATATATATATATATATAAACAGGAAATATAAAAGAAATATATGTATATATATATGAAAGAAATACAAAAGAAATATATATATATGTATGTATATAAAAAAAAAGAAATATAAAAGAAATATATATATATATATATAAATATATAAAAGAAATATAAAAGAAATATATATATATATATATATATATTTCTTTTATATTTCTTTTTATATATATATATATATATATACATTTCTTTTATATTTCTTTTTATATATATATATATACATTTCTTTTATATTTCTTTTTATATATATATATATATATATAAAAAGAAATATAAAAGAAATGTATATATATATATATATATAAAAAGAAATATAAAAGAAATGTATATATATATATATATATAAAAAGAAATATAAAAGAAATAAATATATATATAAAAGAAATACAAAAGAAATATATATATATATATATCAAAGAAATATAAAAGAAATATATATATATATATATAAAAGGAATACAAAAGAAATATATATATATATATATCAAAGAAATATAAAAGAAATATATATATATATATATCAAAGAAATATAAAAGAAAATATATATATATAAAAGAAATACGAAATATATATATATATATATCAAAGAAATATAAAAGAAATATATATATATATATATATATAAAAGAAATACAAAAGAAATATATATATATATAAAAGAAATACAAAAGAAATATATATATATATATATAAAGAAGAAATATAAAAGAAATATATATATATATATATATAAGAGATACAAAAGAAATATATATATATATATATATATAAAAAGAAATATAAAAGAAATATATATCTATATATATAAAAGAAATATACATATATATAAAAAAGAAATATATATATATATATATATATATATATATATAAAAAAGAAATATAAAAGAAATATATATATATATATATAAAAAAAATATAAAAGAAATATATATATATATATATAAAAGAAATATACATATATATGAAAAAGAAATATACATATATATATACAAGAAATATAAAAGAAATATATATATATAAAAGAAATACAAAAGAAATATATATATATATAAAACAAATACAAAAGATATATATATAAAAGAAATATATATATATATAAAAGAAATATATATATATATATATGAAAGAAATATATATATATATATATATATAAAAAGAAATACAAAAGAAATATATATATATAAAAGAAATATATATATATATATATATAAAAAAGAAATATAAAAGAAATATATATATATATATATATATATATATATAAAAAAGAAATATAAGAGAAATATATATATATATAGAAAAAGAAATATAAAAGAAATATATATATATAAAAAAGAAATATAAGAGAAATATATATATATATATAGAAAAAGAAATATAAAATATATATATATATATATATATATATATATATAAAAGAAATATATATATATATATATATAGAAAAAGAAATATATAAAAAAGAAATATATAAATATAAATAAAAGAAATATATATATATATAAAAGAAATATATATATATATATATAAAAAAGAAATATAAAAGAAATATATATATATATATATATATAAAAGAAATATAAGAGAAATATATATATATATATATAGAAAAAGAAATATAAAAGAAATATATATATAAAAAAGAAATATATATATATAAAAAAGAAATATATATAAAAAAGAAATATAAAAGAAATATATATATAAAAAAGAAATATATATATATATATCAAAGAAATATAAAAGATATATATATATAAAAAAGAAATATAAAAGAAATATATATATATATATATATATAAAAGAAATATAAAAGAAATATATATATATATAAGAAAGAAACATAAAAGAAATATATATATATATATATATAAAAAAGAAATATAAAAGATATATGTATATATATATAAGAAATACAAAAGAAATATATATATATAAAAAGAAATATATATATATATATATATATAAATAAAATATACATATATATAAAAAAGAAATATGAAAGAAGTATATATATATATATATATATATATATAAAAGAAATATAAAAGATATATATATATATATATATATATATATATATATATATAAAAGAAATACAAAAGAAATATATATATATATATATATATATATAAAAAAGAAATATAAAAGAAATATATATATATAAAAAAAAGAAATATAAAAGAAATATATATATATATAAAAAAAGAAATATAAAAGAAATATATATATATATATATACAAGAAATATAAAAAATATATATATATATATAAAGAAATATAAAAGAAATATATATATATATATATATAAAAAAGAAATATAATATATATATATATATATAAAAATGAAATATGAAATAAATATATATATATAAAAAAGAAATATAAAAGAAATATATATATATAAAAGAAATATATATATATATAAAAGAAATATAAAAGAAATATATAAATATATATATATATATAAAAAAATCTAAACATATATATATATATAAAAAATATAAAAGAAATATATATATATATATAAAAAAAAATATATATGTATAAAAGAAATATACATATATATAAAAAAGAAATATATATATATAAGAAATATAAAAGATATATATATATATATATATATATATATATAAAAAGAATTACAAAAGAAATATATATATATATATAAAAAGAAATACAAAAGAAATATATATATATATATAAAAAAGAAATATAAAAGAAATATATATATATAAAAAAGAAATATAAAAGAAATATATATATATAAAAAAGAAATATAAAAGAAATATATATATATAAAAAAGAAATATAAAAGAAATATATATATATAAAAAAGAAATATAAAAGAAATATATATATTATATATATATATATATAAAAGAAATATATATAAAAGAAATATATATATATATATATATATATATATATATATATATAAAAGAAATATATATATATATATATAAAAGAAATATATATATATATATATAAAAAAGAAATATAAAAGAAATATATATATATATAAAAAAAAGAAATATAAAAGAAATATATATATATATAAAAAAAAGAAATATAAAAAAAAAATATATATATATATGTATATAAAAAAAGAAATATAAAAGAAATATATATATATATATACAAGAAATATAAAAGAAATATATATATATATATACAAGAAATATAAAAGAAATATATATATATATATATACAAGAAAGAAATATAAAAGAAATATATATATATATATATATACAAGAAATATAAAAAATATATATGTATATAAAAAAATCTAAACATATATATATATATAAAAAATATAAAAGAAATATATATATATATATAAAAAATATATATATATATATAAAAGAAATATATATATATATATAAAAGAAATATACATATATATAAAAAAGAAATATATATATATAAGAAATATAAAAGATATATATATATATATATATAAAAAGAAATACAAAAGAAATATATATATATATATAAAAAGAAATACAAAAGAAATATATATATATATATAAAAAGAAATATAAATGAAATATATATATTATATATATATATATATAAAAGAAATATATATAAAAGAAATATATATATATATATATATATAAAAGAAATATATATATATATATATAAAAGAAATATATATATATATATAAAAGAAATATATATATATATATATAAAAGAAATATATATATATATATATAAAAGAAATATATATATATATATAAAAGAAATATATATATATATATAAAAGAAATATATATATATTTAAAAGAAATATATATATATATATTTAAAAGAAATATATATATATATATAAAAGAAATATATATATATTTAAAAGAAATATATATATATATATAAAAGAAATATATATATATTTAAAAGAAATATATATATATATATTTAAAAGAAATATATATATATATAAGAAATATATATATATATATATATATAAAAGAAATATATATATATATAAGAAATATATATATATATATATATATAAAAGAAATATATATATATATAAAAAAGAAATATAAAAGAAATATATATATATAAAAAAGAAATATAAAAGAAATATATATATATAAAAAAGAAATATAAAAGAAATATATATAAAAAAATATAAACGAAATATATATATATATATATATAAAAAAGAAATATAAAAGAAATATATATATATATATAGAAAATGAAATATAAAAGAAATAAAATATACATATATATAAAAAAGAAATATATATATATATATATATATAAAAGAAATACAAAAGAAATATATATATATATAAAAAAGAAATATAAAATTAATATATATATATATAAAAAAGAAATATAAAAGAAATATATATATATATATATATAAAAAGAAATATAAAATATATATATATATATATAAAAGAAATATATATATATAAAAAAAGAAATATAAAAGAAATATATATATATAAAAAAAAGAAATATAAAAGGAATATATATATATATATAAAAAGAAATATATATATATATATAAAAAGAAATATATATATATATAAAAAGGAAATATAAAAGAAATATATATATAAAAAAAGAAATATAAAAGAAATATATATAAAAAAAGAAATATATATATATATATATATATATATATAAAAAAAAGAAATATAAAAGAAATATATATATATATATAAAAAAAGAAATATAAAAGAAATATATAAAAAAGAAATATAAAAGAAATATATATATAAAAAAAGAAATATAAAAGAAATTATATATATATATGAAAAAGAAATATAAAAGAAATATATATATATATAAAAAGAAATATAAAAGAAATATATATATATATATATAAAAAAAGAAATATAAAAGAAATATATATATATATATATATATAAAAAAAGAAATATAAAAGAAATATATATATATACATATAAAAAAAAGAAATATAAAAGAAATATATATATATATATATATAAAAAAGAAATATAAAAGAAATATAAAAGAAATATATATATATATAAAAAAAAGAAATATAAAAGAAATATATATATATATAAAAAAAGAAATATAAAAGAAATATATATATATATAAAAAAAGAAATATATATATATATAAAAAAAAGAATTATAAAAGAAATATATATATATATAAAAAAAGAAATATAAAAGAAATATATATATATATATATAAAAAAAGAAATATAAAAGAAATATATATATATAAAAAAAGAAATATAAAAGAAATATATATATATATATATATAAAAAAAAGAAATATAAAAGAAATATATATATATATATATATAAAAAAAGAAATATAAAAGAAATATATATATATATAAAAAAAAGAAATATAAAAGAAATATATATATATATATATAAAAAAAAGAAATATAAAAGAAATATATATATATAAACAAAAAAAGAATTATAAAAGAAATATATATATATATATAAAAAAAGAAATATATATATATATATATATATATATATAAAAATATAAAAGAAATATATATATATAAAAAAAATATAAAAGAAATATATATATATATATAAAAAAGAAATAAAAGAAATATATATATATATATAAAAAAGAAATAAAAGAAATATATATATATATATAAAAAAGAAATATAAATGAAATATATATATATATATATAAAATGAGATAAAAGATATATATATATATATATATATATAAAAAAAGAAATATAAAAGAAATATATATATATATATATATATATATATAAAAAAGAGATAAAAGAAATATATATATATATATATATAAAAAAAATATAAAAGAAATATATATATATATATATAAAAAAAAATATAAAAGATATATATATATAAAAAAAGAAATATAAAAGAAATATATATATATAAAAAAGAAATATAAAAGAAATATATATATATATATAAAAAAGAAATATAAAAGAAATATATATATATATATATAAAAAAGAAATATAAAAGAAATATATATATAAAAAAGAAATATAAAAGAAATATATATATAAAAAAAAGAAATATAAAAGAAATATATATATAAAAAAAAGAAATATAAAAGAAATATATATATATATATATAAAAAAGAAATATAAAAGAAATATATATATAAAAAAGAAATATAAAAGAAATATATATATAAAAAAAAGAAATATAAAAGAAATATATATATAAAAAAAAGAAATATAAAAGAAATATATATATAAAAAAAAGAAATATAAAAGAAATATATATATATATATATATAAAAAAAAGAAATATAAAAGAAATATATATATATATATATATATATATAAAAAAAAGAAATATAAAAGAAATATATATATATATATATATATATATATATATAAAAAAAAGAAATATAAAAGAAATATATATATATATATATAAAAAAAAGAAATATAAAAGAAATATATATATATATATATATATATATATATATAAAAAAAGAAATATAAAAGAAATATATATATATATATAAAAATAAATATAAAAGATATATATATATATATATATATATAAAAAAAAGAAATATAAAATATATATATATATATATATATATATAAAAAAAGAAATATAAAATATATATATATATATATATATATATAAAAAAAGAAATATAAAAGAAATATATATATATATATATATATAAAAAAAAGAAATATATATATATATATAAAAAAAGAAATATATATATATATATATATATATATATAAAAAAGAAATAGAAAAGAAATATATATATAAAAAAAGAAATATAAAAGAAATATATATAAAAAAAGAAATATAAAAGAAATATAAAAGAAATATATATATATATAAAAAAAAGAAATATATATATATATATAAAAAAAAGAAATATAAAAGAAATATATATATATATATATATAAAAAAAAGAAATATAAAAGAAATATATATATATATATATATATATATAAAAAAAGAAATATAAAAGAAATATATATATATATATATATATATATAAAAAAAAGAAATATAAAAGAAATATATATATATATATATATATATATATAAAAAAAAGAAATATAAAAGAAATATATATATATATATATATATATATATATAAAAAAAAGAAATATAAAAGAAATATATATATATATATATATATATATAAAAAAAGAAATATAAAAGAAATATATATATATATATATATATATTATATATATATATAAAAGAAATATACATATATATAAAAAAGAAATATATAAATATATATATATATATATATATATATATATATAAGCACTCACTACACATTTCTATAACTCAATATATTCTAGCGAAACCCGTGGAATTTCCACGGGCTGACTAATAGAATTTTGAGTAAACAACAAACTTTTTCTACACATGTGAATGTATAAAAATAACGCATTGAAGAAGGAGCAATTAAAATCTCTACATATGTAATAGAATCGGCAGCAAGTAGTAAAATTGCTTATATTTGTACAGGTGTATTTGCAACATTATGATTAGCTATTAAATCTATCATTTTTTAACATACAATACTCATAGGCTGGGAAAATAAAAAACACATAGAGATACGTGGGAGTGTCCACCATGTGTGCAAAGATTGCCAATGCCAATCAGTCCATGGTACTCCCTCCTCCCAACGTAGAGCCATGCCAGTTTCCTCCAATATGAATACAGAAAATAATGGACCTATATATGTACAAAACCTTTGAAAGATATTCATTTAATGTGTGTGTATATATATATATATATATATATATATACACACGTGTGTGTGTGTGTATGTATGTATGTATGTATGTATGTATACATATAAACCAAGGACACATATCTAATGCAATCAATGGTCTCCAGAATTTCTGAAAACTCTCCACTCCTTCAAGTCAGTACCTTTCGGCAAACAATGTTCTTAGTAACAGTTCACCCTCTTCTCCTTCCTTGTATGTCTGTCTGTCTCCATCACTTTAACCCTTACATCTGAGAGTTTACAAGCTCTAGAGTATGCCACATACAATTGCCTATGACTGAACACTGGCTGAGTTAAGAACAATCCGACCTTCTCAAATGTCTGCCCCTGTGACTTGTTAATAGTCATGGCATAAGACAAATGGACAGGAAACTGGGTTCTCTCCAAGGTTAATGGCAAGTTAGTTGCTTGGAGCCAGCTTTATTCTGGAGTTGAGGATAAGTCTGCCAATTAGTAAGCCATTAGTCAAGGAAGCCTCAATTGAATGTTGATGCATGGCCACCACTTCCAGTCTTGTACCATTGCAGATTCCATTCTAGATAGAAATGTTAGGAAGAAGCATTACTATTGAGCCGGGTTTTAAACACAATTTATGGGGAGACATTCCTGATGGTGTCAAAGAGTTTAGAAATTCAAGTGGGTAGTATTGTATACATCGAGTTACTTCCCCTTGATTGTGATTACTCCCACTATCACCATTGCCTGCAACCTCCCACCACATAATCACATGTTATACCGTAGTAGTAAAACTACTTCTTCAGCAGTGTTTAATAAAATCTTGTTGAGTTCAGACCTATGTCTCTCTTCTCTTTATGTTGTCATTAACTCGTTACTAACATTATTTTTCAACAGCATACACCTGTATCAGCACAATATAAAAGGTAGCGGCCAACCTCAGCGGGATCATCTGTCAAAACTTTATCTGTACTATAATAGGTGCAGCAGTCACCTGGACATTGTCTTAAAACTTCTTCATTGATCAGGAGACAGTCTGAGTTCTTTGGTGAAAGAATTACTCTGCTCTTTCTCTCTTCTTCAGATATATTGTTGAAGATATCATCCACCAGAGAGCCTTCCATGTCACCAATAGCAAGATTAGGGTCTTGTGAAGTTGCTGATGTTCCATTGCCAAGATGCAAAAGCCATGCTACAAATTCCCTTTCATCTGCTGTTGTCCTGATAATTTGGTTTAATCTCTATTGGATGAAAATCAGCCATAGAGGAGAATTTTTAAGATAGATTTCAATGATTGCCTCACAACTTCCTCTTGGGTAGGACTTGCCTAAAGTCTCCCCCACCCACAAGAGCACAACTTTACCACCAAAAACAACAGCAATGCCAATGATATCTCACAAGGCTTTTTCAATAGCATGAAGAGCAAATGAAGGGATCATAGAAGCCTCATCCAAGAGATTAAATCCAGGTTTTGTAAATAATTTAATGGTCTGGCTGGTACATTAAAAACGCTGGCTTCTGTGAGTGGGACAGGCAATTTGAACAAACTATGGATAGTCTTTCCACCTGAAAGTAGTGCAGAGGCAATGCCTGTCCAAGTACCACTGCACACGTTGCAGTTTTCCTTTGTAGATATGAAATTATGGTATTAAACATATAAGCTTTACCATAACCTCCTAGTGCATCTATATAGAAACAGAAGTTTTTAGGCACTTCACTTCTCCTCTTCTTATCTATAGATTCAAGCACAGCATTAGAAATCAGTTTTTCTTCATCAGTAAGTGTTGCAATGTCTGGGTGATCAAGTTCTTCATGATGATCAAGCTCCTGTACTCCAATAGGTTCAGGCAGTTCAATTGCTAAACAATTAATGCCATTCTCTATCAGAATTGCATCAATTGAGTGCAGTGTCAGGTTTTCTGCATGGTCTGCATTAAAACCTTGGTGCAAGGTACCTTCAATCATGGATTCCTTTTGAGTGGTCCACAGGTGAAGAGCATTTGCAGGGTTTGCACAGGGCAGCAAACATAACATGCAACTGTAAGGGCATCCAACAGGTAGCTTCTAGCAATGCATGTTCCAGTGTATCATCATTTGACACAGTGGATATCTCGGGCATACTACCTGAAATGTTGGCAAGTTTCTCCTTCTACAGTGCACAAATCCTGGAAGCTCATGGCGCCTGAAACATGCAGCAGCAACATTTGCCAATTAAATTTTTCTGTGACTCTAGGACTCACTGTATACATTCTACCGATGATATTCATATTCCTTTGCCTTGGTGTCCATCTTGAGCACTTATTAAAAACATAATGCAGCGGAATGTCAGAGTACAAGTGGTTCCTTGCATCATCATCATGTTCATTTAGTTTAAATCATACAATGAGGATAGTGTCACAGTCCATCTGCGCCTGAGCAGCTTGCTGAGTATTGCCTCTGTGAAAATAAACTCTTTGCTGGTCTTCAAGATGTACAGCAAGTCTGTAAACATTGTGAGATGTGTCATGTAGCTTGAACTCTGACTGTCTCCACATAGCTTCCAGAGGGGAAACATATCGGCAAGCAAGATAATTATTAATTTCATCGTCGGCTTGATTCTGCTAACGATCTGCTGGTAGGGTGTCACTTACTTAAACAGAAGCACCGCCATGTCCCTTGTACATGTACTTGAAGATATATTTAATACTTTTCACTGATGGACAAATTTCTACATTAATGCGAGCTCTGTACTTTTTTCAGCAGGAAGCCATTGTACTGCACAACATTCCTATTGTCAACTGAGTGACATCCTATTTGAACTGACCCCAGCATTGTGAATGCTGGATAGCCATTCAATTTCAGAAGCATTTCATCTCTGTAATTATTTGGGAATTTATTTTGGCATGGGCCATTTTCCATGGATGAAGGATTATCTGTTCCACAGCATTTGTTTACTAAATCATGCAAGACTGGATCATCATTGGCATCAGGAATTTCAGCTATTACGGTCCCTATACTCTGTCTGTAGAGCCTCATTCTCATATGAGCAGCTTCCAGTTTTTGTTGCTGGTTCATGGTGAATGCAGTTTATAAGCACAAAAGTAAGAACATTCACTTTTTTGCAATACCTAAGGTTTAAAATGAATTTTTATAAATAGAAAACTTTCTTGAAGCTTTCATTTTATCTTTAATCGAAGGCTAAAGGATTAAATTTAAATTTCCAGTAAACATAATACTCTGGTGTATTTCAAATAGAACTTATGGTGATTTGAATCGATTTTTTTAGTCACTCATAAAATTGGGCATTTTTTACATATTGACAGATTTGTAAACAAAAGTTAATTCTCAGTTTTAAAAATCTTGAAAAAATATTGCGAAAATTGTGAACACATGATGTTGAAAACACTGACAATAACTAAAATCAGAAAAAACTAATTTCAAATGTGAATGAAAGAGTTTAAAAAGAATTAAACATTAGATTTAAAATTAAATTCAAGGTTTCAATACAATTCTAACAAAAAAATTAATAAAAAAAGAAAAAGTAAATTAAAAACTAAAACTTTTTTTCATGAAATAGGAGTGAAATATGGAACTAATTTGAAAGGAAAATGACATGCAAATTAAAAAATAAGAATTTCAAATAGAAATTTAATTAGAAAGATAAGTCAAAGTAAAAATTATTTTTTCTACGAAAATGAAATGAATACATAAAATAAAAATAGTTACTGCAAAAGGAATTCAAAAAAGTAAAACTTTAAAATTTTTGAGGGATGATTTTCAAAGTCTGTTGAGACATGATGAAACACAGAAATGAAATGAACAAATTTCAGTCCCAAAAAGTCAAGTAGGTTTTTCTAGTAAGGAAATTTAAGGTTTCAAAACAACTCTGGTAAGTTAAAGTAAAAATTATTTTTTTCTAGAATTAGGTTCTAATTAGTAAGGGGGAGACAACTCATAAAACATTTGACCTTTTAATGATACTGTCATTTAGAGGTCGCTCTAAAAAAATTTCTGAGGCCTATTTAATTTTTCGAAATTTCGTAGACTGTTAGGTTTCTTTGAAAAAAAAAAACACCGGCATTTGTTGACAGCAAGAGCGAGATGGAGTGGGTGAGGATGTTTCTTTGAAAATTGCTGCCACTGAGATGCCAAAAACAATCAGTACTGAAGAACATAATGGACAGACTGAGTAACTAAGAAAAGAACAAGCACAATTATAGTAAAATGATCACAGAATTTAAAATTTTGAACTGAGTTTTTTGTTGTTTTTTTTTACTGGGGAACCTGCCACCTCTAACTGAAAATGTTGGGTCTACCCTGCATATGACTAAAACTAATGCAATATTTAACATTTACCAGTTTATCAAGAAATATGAAAACGGTTTATTAAATATGTCAACCAGCTATAAGGAAATCATTATTTACCATTTTATAAAGTTTGTATCAACTGTCAATTAGTCAATGTTTTGCCAACTATTCCAATAAATAATAATGTAAATAAACAATCTAATAAATAATGTTTATTATTTTCTAGTCAATTCTTAAGAACAAAAGAAAATATATAAATTCATGTCATTTTATTAAAATTCTAATCATGACATTCTAAAACATTGCCAAAGAATGAATTAAAAAAAAAAAAGAAAAAAAAAAAGTGTCATAGGAAAAACTGTCCTTTTCATACTGTCTTTTTGCGGGCATGAAAGTCCATGTTTGTCGATTTATTTACTATTTCCATTGGACTATTGTCCTCATCTTTATTGACATATTCATGGTGCTTTGGCTGTTGTATACTTGCCTTCTTCAGGTGATATACATTAAAATTTCGAACCAAACCTTTTATTTAGTCCACAGGCATAGATTGTTCTAGTTCCATATGCAATGCCTTTTCTGGATATCTCAGTTTTCAGTTAATTCCCTTCAGTAACTCAACTCTACAAGTTTTTTTGTTCACCTCTGCTGTGGTCAGGTATTGAACTCACAACTCTTTGGGTGAAGTCACTTTTTGGATTACTTCAACCATGTTTTTATCCACTATTGGGATTATATTTGGTAACAAAAATATTGTGACGCCGGCAAGAAGAAAGGAACACAAACAGAGATGAAAATGTTTGAAAAAAACTTGTACTTGTAGGAAAAGAGAGGAAAGTTTCTTGCAATCAGTCGGGTTTGCGGAACTTATCTGAAAGATGCGTCCTTTTAACAGTTTTAAATTTCCTGTGTCGTTTTGGCTGGGTTGAAGAAATAGAGCCTTGACTTCTGTGCTTCAGTTGCTGTCCAAATCCTCACACGTGTCATGGTGTTTAGATGACGGAGAGTGCAGACGGGGAACGTGTTGTCTCTGAGGGTCCCAACAAGCAAAAGAGGAAGAGTGTTCGTAAAAACCACTCTCGTGGGGGGTTGGTGAAAATCTAAAAAGGTAGCCTGTGATTGGTTGTTTTTCATCCAATCACAGGGCACCCAGTTAGCGACTCCGTAATAATTTCAATACCACTTGTATCTTTGGGTCCCCACATGGCCCGGTGGATAAAATACCTGGCCATAATGTAAATAGTGTAAATAGTTACAATATCTCATCTCAGAAATATAGACATGATATTACTTACCGTTTTATAAAGAAATGAATGTGAAAAAATGTTTTTATTCAAAAATTAAAAAATAATTACAAAATTATGAAAATATGCGAGCTATCTACAATTCAATATTTATTATTTACAATTCATAAATAACTATGAGAACAAGTTTTTATTCATAATTTTATAAGAATATCAATGAATTACAAAGCAAAATTTGACTGAACATGATTTTCTGGACATAATACATTTTCTTCTCAGATTATTTTATATTTCAGATCAAGGGTGTTCCAATAACTTGGACCAATTTTAAATGTGAATTAAATTTAAGCGTCTAATGATTTTTTTTCTTTTCTTACAGATCTAACAACTCACGTCTTTGGCAATTTCAACCATGGAAAGATTAACAATCAAACAACATGTTAAAGTTATCAAAGTCTATTACAATAATGGATGTTCAAACAGAAATGCAATGAGAAGTTCTTCCTTTGGGGTCATCTCAAAAGTAAGATCTATGCCAACAAACCAACAACAATTCAACAGCTGAAGAATGAGATAATAAGGCATGTTGGTGAGATTGAGGAGCAACTATGCAGAGACGTCATCAAAAATTTTGATCATCAAGTGGAACTGTGCCGCCAAAGTCTTGGCAGACATTTGGGCAATATTATTTTTCACACATAATTGCCATGACTTAAATAACATGATCCAATAGAGAAATAAATAAATTTTCACCAATAACACTACTGCTGACTGATTCATATCAATGAAACACCCTTTATCTTTTAATTTTAATTTCATATGTTTAGGTTTTATTAAAATTCTGATCATCGCTTTTTAAAACTAAACCTTTCTGAACACATGAAGGTAGGTCAAATTGGCAATTACTTTTTGTTACTAGTTTGTTTGGGTAAATATTTGTTGCCATTATGTTGCAAGAATAAACACTTTGTATAGTAAATATTTATGGGCTCCTGGAACATGAGGTTTCAATGTTTTAAAAAGAAAACTAAAACTAAATTTGAAATAGTGAATAATTCAATGAAATCAAGATCAAGAGAATATAGCATTTTTTTCCCTAAAACATGGATTTCCATCATTTCAGAATCGACTAGATGTCATAAATCATCTTGAGTTCAATCAAGATGATTTATGACCAGACTTTAATGTAGAAGAATATCATAAGAACAATTCTTTGAATTATTTATGACAGAAAAGTTAACAACTTATCCAAAACATTGATAACTTTGTTTCCCTACAGTTTATATATATATAAAGATAAAGAACAAACATTCCATAGTAGAAACATTAGTCTTTGCCATGTCTCCTTTGTTTACATGTGAAACACACCAACACACAGCCTCAAATTCCATAAATGTTTAAAGAAAAAAAAAGAGAGTACTTTTTTCGGAAGTACTTAAAATCATAATATATCTGTCTATATTTCTGACAATTGTAATTATTTACACTATTTACATTGTTCAGACTGTTGTCCTCATCTTTGTTGCCATATTCATGATGTGGGATGAGGTTAAAATAATAGAGAACATCACTGGAAAATACGAAAACTTAAGGAATCAGCACATTTGCTAGGCCACAAAAATCTTCTATGTGTGCCAAGCATAGAAATGAATACACTTTAAGAACAATAATATGAAGTACTCAAGAAAAACAATAACAACAAAAATTATAATTTGAGCTCTGGTAAAAAAGTGTTACGAAGGCATTCAGTTTATAAATTTCAAAAATACATACACTGATGTCCTCAAGGCCCAGTGAATAAAAGTGTTGGTTGGTTCCAGTAACTTGAACAAAAGAGTTGTGATACCTGGATACTTGAAGAGGTGAGTTAAAGAGACAGGTTAATTTTTATTGCACATCCCAAAGCAAAATTGTGGATAAACTGTCCAAATTTCACAACGTTTCAGCAGTTGTATGCTCTGGCCTTCTTCAGGTTATTGGAATTTCAAACTGAACCCTTTATTTTGTCCACCGGGTAGATTGTTCTTGTTCCACCTCTCTTCCAGAGAGATTTAAGTGAGACATCTGGAAGAGAGGTGGAACTAGAACAATCTACCCCGTGAACAAAATAAAGGGTTCAGTTTAAAATTCCAATAACCTGAAGAAGGCCAGAGCATACAACTGCTGAAACGTTGTGAAATTTGGACAGTTTATCCACAATTTTGCTTTGGGATGTGCAATAAAAATTAACCAGAGGATATTGTTGATTGAATTTTATTTTTTTTGCTAATGTTCAGCCAATACAAGCGCAAGAGCCCCTCAAGGTAGAGGGTTTATGTGTGGCATCATATGAGAACAAGAAGTGAAGCTCTTGCGGCTATGTAGGAAAGATAACAGATATCTCTAGACTTGAAGAGGTCAAGATTTAATTAGTAAACAACATTTCAGTGTTCAGTTGGAGACAAGTATAGAGGTAAACATTAGAAAGAACCGGAAACCCAATTCTAAACAGCAAACAAGAGATAAACCTCTACAACTGTTCAAAAGACTGGTGGGGAGTGTGAACTGGATGATAGGCAAAGTTATCTACTCCTATTGGTGGAGGAGAGATAAAATAAATAATTAGTGAATAAAATTTCAGAGTTCAGGCACAGATGTTAGGTGTACAGAGCTGAAGCAGACTTTAGAAGGAACCAGAAACCCAATCTGAAACAGCAAACAAGGGCGTGATGAAAAGTTCTTGGCCCAATCCATTTCTCAAAATCTGAGCATTATTTTGTCACTGTCCTTGGAAAAAATGTATTCTTCCATATGCTAAAGTGACAATTTGCACTTATGTTTTTTTATTTGTTTCAGATCGTTGACCAAATGTGACACTATGAGTCGGATATATGCGCACACGTGTGTGTGTGTGCGCCCGCACATCTGTGTGTTTGTATATATACACCCCCACATCTGTGTGTGCGTGCGCGCGCACACATATGTGCGAGAAGATTAGTTAGATTTGACCTGGGCATCAAACTTCAAGACCAAATGATTAGATTAGGAATCTAGATAGAAACATATGGCGAAAAGGGTAGATAAGTGTTAAGTACTTGTCAAAATACTAAGATAGGAAAAAGACCGGCTCTGGTCAAAACTTAAAAGGGTTTGAATTTAATGTCCCTGAATCGGAGTCAGCTAGGCTAAGAAATATTTTTATGTCCACTTTCTTCAAAGAGAGAAATGGTCATGAAAAAGTTATGGGTTTATTCGTGGGTGTCCCTTGTCCGGAAATGATGAAAGAGGATTCTCCATATATACGGCAGCGCTTTGGGCCACGGGGTAGTTAGACTTAGTTTAGGTTCGAGGAAGGTTGATTTAGGCCGGAGCACGTAACATCGAAGAGCGACCCATTAGCAGCCGGACATTGTTAGTTAAGATATATATTTTTTCCGCCAGCCGAGAATCAACCAAGAGTTATCATCCACAAAAAGGTCACACACCTTCTCTCCTCTTTTCGTCCTACCCAAGTTTGTAGTTGTGTTTTTCTTTTACCTGTGAGCCTACCTCTCGCTCGATCCACTGCACAGAAATTCTACGACGTGGGGTCAGTGTCTTTGTGCAACGAGTTGCAGAGGTGGGTAGTCTCACACAAACATCTCAACAGAAAATGTGGATCTGTCTATATTTCTGAGATGAGGTATTATGTACACTATTTACATTATTCGGACTATTGTCCTCATCTTTGTTGCCATATTTATTACAACGTTTCGGCCGTTGTACGCTCAGGCCTTCTTCAGGTGGTTGGAATGTCGAACTGAACCTTTTATTTTGCTCACTGGGGTAGACTGTTCTAGTTCCACGTGCCATGTTTAATGGATGTCAGTTATCAGTTATCTCCTGTTAATTCCCCTCTGAGAGTTCTCCACTGCCTTAACCAGGTTTTGAACACACTCTTTGGGTCCTGTCACTGGATCTAACCAATGCCTTTATCCACTGTGCCATGGGGAATTAACATAGTTAACTGCATCATAGTTACCATGGTAACCTGTTAACATTATGGATATGTGGCTGAGTGGTTAGAACACTCACTTTCTGATCATGAGACCCGGATTCAAATCTCACCAGGTTTTGTCATTAAGGTGACTTCTTGATGTTATCAATCTAGAGGAGGTGATCCCAGCATGTAGCACCTTTGTAAAGGTGCCTGAAAACCACAACACAGGTTGACCCAAATCTTATGAATGAAATTGGGTAGACGAAACCCTTGGGAGCAGTCAGTGGTTGTACTAGCACAAAGTCACAAGTCATCGCAACCGAGGGTTTGAGTGTGCTGGCCTTGTTCATCATGCTAGACAGTGCGCTCTCTCCCAGAAACTGTAACTAAGGTCCACTCAGCATAGCTGTAGTATAAACCACAGGTGGGCTCTGTGGGTGTTCAACAAATATAAATGTGCCTGAGCAGGCATCTGCAATGGGGATCAGCTAGCCACCCTAGTAGACTGGCATTCTCAGATATGAGTGGCTGTGCCATTTAGAACTTGTTACACTGTACATTTTCACTATTTTAACTAATATTTTAGTTTGTTTTCTTCTTGTTTAAAGGTATATCAACAGCTATAGGTCATCTTAGCACCAAATTTTTTATTTAGTACAGTGTAACCCGGATATAAGAGACTTGTCGGGACCGGAGAAGAAGTCTCTTATATCCGGGTTTGGTCTATTATATATACATTAACACAGGCTCTAATTTGGGACCAGAGAAAATCTCTTATATCCGGGTCTCTTATATCCGGGTTACACTGTATACTTAAAATTTGTGAGAAAATTTGTAGTTAAATTCTTTAGAGATGAGTTTTGGGTTAAAGAAATTCTGAAAAAAAAAAAAAAAAAAAAGAATTTTGTTTTTTTGATATTGAAAGATTACATCTTCATGTAATTCTAAAGATTTTAAGTTAAGAATGTTATTTGTGTTAGCTTGTTCGAAAAGCTTGTTCATATCTCTTACATGTTTTATAGAATTTTACCTGGATATGGTACAGTCTATGAGCACGTGCTTGACATACGATTCTTGGCATATGGTACATATTGGAGGTTCCTTGTTTCCAAGGAGAACAGAATGGGTGAGGTGAGTGGGAAGTCTAGCTCAGACTACCACTTCTTATCTTTCTATATTCTAGAGGCCATCCTCCAACATTAGCTAGGCATCATTTAAATTTGGCTGCTGAGGGCCACAAGAGATAGGAAGTCGTGGAGGGCCATGTTTACCCATATCTTGAAGGGAAGCAGCACATAGAAAATCAATTGATTTGTTTTTTTAATGGTACATGGCTCATTTAATGCAGAAATTTAATTTTCTTGTTAACTCTGAAGTAGTAAAAATATATGTTATTCTGCTTTCACAACTGAATACATGGTAGATGATACTCAGGTTTTGTGATTATACGTTTGTGTGAACATAATTACTAAAAGCAGTGATATGTGTGTCTTATGTTGTAGTTTTGTTGAAGTTATATTTTGGAAATTTCTTTAAAAAACATTGTAGGATATTATATGGATTAATGTCATGAAAGAGTTCTTTCATGTTGGTTGTTTGATTTTGTTTGGTGGTATATCAACCTCTATTGGTTATTTAATGCTGGAATCTAAATATTTTGAATGCAATCTTATCCCTTCAACTACAGATAAAATGTATTGCTGTTCATTTTGCTTTAAAAATGTATTGGTTATTTTTTTTTTACTATAACTATGTATTGGTTATTTTTTTTTTTACTATAACTATGTATTGGTTATTTTTTTATATCAAAATGTATTTCTGGTATTTTTATTATAAAAATGTATTTTTGTACTTTTGTAGTGTTTGGGGGTACACTATTTGCCCATAGATGGAACACTAACAGGTGCTAAAGAGGAGGCTCCACACTCCTCAAAACCTCCAATCTCCTGATCAGAGATCTTGTTGTCAGATGTAATTTATCATCATATCCAGGACAGCTGTCTGTAAATATATGCTTCATGTACATATTGGAGGTTCCTTGTTATTAACAAGATGATTGGATGTTATATAACATCTGATTTGCTGGAACCCTCACATCTTTGCAGGAAGAAGATAGAATGTTTGAAGAAAGGCCCCATACTTCTTGATTGGGTGACATTAATTTGTCTCATATTTTGTCTCAGACTTTACTAACATTACATTTCTGATATCATTAATACCACAAGTCTGTACTGATTTTAATGTCCTTCAGGAACCTTTGATCTGATTTGTGGTGACCCCATTCTGCATTGGGTTCACTCTAAGAGATACTAAAGTAAGTTCTATACTCAGTGTCATATCAATATGTGAAAAAAAAACCCAAAAAAACTAGGAAATCCATAGGTTTGACATAGGTCCTTATAGCCACCAAGTGCAGAACCGGGCCTCAAAAGATATCAGTGGCTGCACGAATATATAAACTGGAAGTTAACTTAGTTGAATTTGAATATACACAAAAAAAAAAAAAAAACAGATGACAGGTTAGGTTTGTTTTTTCATGCTTAATGGCACATCAACATCTGTAGCTCATCTTAGTACCAAATCCTTTATTTAGTATACTTCTTTTTTAATTGAGTTCCCCACAAGCAAGGCAGTAAAGTCACTAAGATACAAGGGGGTTACTGGGTGTGGAAGAATTAGAAAACAAACATTACTAAAGAGAGAGAACAACAGAAGAGTAATCAGGAGGTGAGTAGATAGTGATTGACATTGCATTTAAATTTTTGAAGATTAAAGTTGGCTGGAAAGCATGGAACCAGAAGAAAGTTCCACAAGCAAGAAATGTGAGAAAAGAAACTGTTAGCATATAACTGCTTTGCTGTGTAGGTATGTGATATATTATTCTCTGTGTGGGACATTAGGCTCCTGAAAAATTTAGTTCGGTTGAGCTCTCTGGGGAGGAAGTGTGTGTTTGTAAACAGTGACTATTACGGCTCATAATGCAAGACTCTTCGGTAAATCGAATTGAGTTCTCTCTGTCACTGTGTGTTTATCTAAAAAAAATTACGCTTAAATTCTCCTTCATCCCTGCCGTGCGTCAACAGCTTAGTGGTAGAATCCCGACTGACACTAATTCAGTTGGGTTTCGATCCTAGCTGGAGGCAACCGGACGTCTAGCCACACTGATGAGCTGTGATACAGCGAAACAGTCTGTCTGTGGATGACAATATATATATATATATACAAGTTTAGGATTGGTATATACGGAGTGAAATCCAATAACCAACAATTAATATTCTTTAAAGAGTGCTCAATACATTCTATATCATCACTTGACAAGACACAAGAAGTGTTGAAACAAAATGGCTACTTTTGTCGTGATTTTATAACATATTTATGTTGTAATATTCAAATAAATATATATATATATATATATATATATATATATATATATATATATATATATATATATAAAAAGAGTGTTCCAATAACTTGGACCAATTTTAAATGTAACTTAAGTTTAAGTGTCTAATGATTTTTTTCTTTTTCTTTCAGATTTAACAACTTAAGTCTTTGGCAATTTTAACCATGGAAAGATTAATAATCAAACAATGTGTTAAAGTTTCAAGAGTGCAATTGGAAAAATTGTTCGTAAATTCAAACAAATTGGGTTGGTGGCAGATGTGAAAACACCACTGCGTGCTTGTTTACGCTGTTCAGCTGAAAACATTGCTGCAGTGCACGACAATTTGGCCGAAAATCCAGACACCACTATTGGTCATCGCACGCATGAATTGAACTGCTCCACAACACGACATTGTTTCCAACTGCACTCTTGGTTGGTTATGCTGACCCAAAAAAATCGCAAAGTGCACGAAATGCATTTCTGTTTTTTGAATATCAATTTTTATAATAGGCTTTGATAACTTTAGCACATTGTTTGATTGCTAATCTTTCCATGGTTGAAGATGCCAAAAGACTTAAGTTGTTACTTTCATTGAATATGACAGACAAGATGCTTTGAATTAGTTTTTTATACAATTTCTCATGTGATCTAATAATTTTTTCTTTTCAGATGATAAATTATTTAAAAAATGTCCTAATGTTCTTTTATTCCAAGCACTTTCAGCTATAAATTAGCCATTTTCAAGGATTAAATATTTTAACTGTTAAATAAAATAGTTTGTTGCATGTATGTATTTATATAATGTTTCCATTTTTCAAAACACAGTCAAGATATTGTGTCCATGTTCATAGTTAATATTATTAAGTGTTGGTTTTTTTGTTTTTATTAACAAGGCATCCATTATTTTCATTATTTTTTTTGCTTGTAGATGATGCTATTATATTTGTGTTGTCAATAAGTATGTTACAAATAGTGTCTGATAGGTCTCCATGAATATTTAAATGAGATCTAATTGAGCTATGGTCAGAAAGGTGTAGAGTGAGTCTTCACGTCAAACATGTTGTAGTGTGGTCTATATATATATAAATAAATGTTCAAAGTAAATTGAAAATATATATATATATATATATATATATAATAGCTGGCCTCTCGTATTCGAGGATACCTGTCTACTAGAGCGGCTAGTCAATCCTATTGCAGACGCTCGCTCAGGCACATTTGTGTTTGATTAACACCCACAGAGTCCACCTGTGGTTTATACTGAAACTATGCCAAGGCGACCCTAGTTACAGTTTCTAGGAGAGAGCATGTTATCTAGTGTGACCAACAATTTGAACAAGGCGAATATGCTCAAACCCTCGACCACAATGACTTGTGGCTTCGTGCTAGAACAGCTATCGACAATCCATAAGAGTTCTGTCTACCCAACTCGTGGCATGTTTTTATATATATATATATATATTATATATATATATGATTGATTGGCACATGGCTGAGTGGTTAGAAAGTTTGCATCTGATGAGACCTGGGTTCGAATTTCACCACGGTTGATTTGTCAGAAAGGAGACTTTCTGATGTTATTGAACTGTAGGGATCAATCCCAGCATGTGGCACCTTTGGAAAGTGCCTAAAAACCATACCATGGGTTGACTCAAGCCTTGTGAGTGAAACTGGGTAGACAGAACACTTGGGGTCTGTCAATAGCTGTGATGGCACAAAGTTACAAGTCATCATGACTGAGGGATTCAGTGTGCTGGCCTTGTTCACACTAGATAACACACTCTCTCCCAGAAACTGTAACTAATGTCTGCTCATCATAGTTACAGTATAAACTACAGAGCAGGTATCTGCAGTAGGGATTGTCTAGCTGCCCTAGTAGATGAGTGTCCTTAAACGAGCGGCCAGGTATTATTTATTATTATATCAAAATAAAAAAAAATTTGCTTACCCATTCTTAAAGGTGGGTTTCTCTCAGTAAGCACTTTGTTGGTGGAGAATCTTCTGAGGGTGGTTATTTCCTTTTTTTTTTTAAATATGCATTTTAATACAGCTAATACATGTCTATTTCATTTCCACCACCTGTCTCTTATTATTGTGTTCAGGTATTCTTTTCTTTTGGGTCTCTTTCCCATGTGTATGTGTGGTCATGCAGGGGTTGGGCTTCCTTGCTACATTTTCTTTCTTGCCTTTTTTTTTCACCTCATGAAAATATCTGTATATGCAATCTGTCTCTGGGTCAAAATTGTCATCTCAGCTACCAATTGTAAACATACAACTGACGCACTAGTCTAGTTTTGGCGCTGACGAAACAGCTTCAACTTTACAATGTTTCAATTACCATTTGCATTGATGTGAACAAAAATTGGAAAATTCCTGTTATCATTTGAAGCAAAATAATATGGTGAGAAAGAAATAACAGAAATATGGTTTTCAGTAGAGTGGATTATTTATTCATGGATTCACTTCTAATGGTCTTGTGAGGACGTAACACTCTTACTTGTCTTCTCTCATAATATACTAACAGACAGGATTTTCCCTTCAGTCAATGAGAACTCCAATTGTATACCAATCTTACTCTGGCAAACATGGATAAATGTACCTGCAAAAAAAAAAAAAAAAAAAGAAAAAAGTTTTTTCCTCCATGACCGCTTTTTTTTTAACTACCTTCACTCTTCAGCAATGTTTATCGTTTTAAAAAGCAATGATTAGAACTGTAATTAAGCCTAAACATGTAAAAGTGAATTTATCCATTTTTGTTCTTGAGAATTTACAACAAAAATAAACACTATTTATTTATTAGATTAAATAATAGGCTAAATAGAGGAATGATTGGCAAAATGTTGCCAATTGATTCAAACTTTATAAAATAGTAAATAATAAGGATTTCCTCATAGTTGTGTTATATTTTAATAATTTAGTAAATGTTTATAAATTTATGAATAATTAATTGTATTAGTTTTTAGAATGTTGTAAATATAAAATTATTCTTGTAAATAAACAATCTAATAGATAAAAAGTGTTTAATATTTTTGTTGTAAATTCTCAAGAAAAAATATCGCTTTCAACATGCTTTTAGGTTTTATTCCAATTCTAATCATCACTTTTAAAATAATAAACATTGACAAAGAGTGAAGGTGGTTAAAATAAGAGAGGTCATGGAAAAAAAATATCCTTTTGACACTCCGTCTTATTGTGGGCACATTTATTCATGTTTGCCTTTACTCTTACCTTCCTTATTCTCCCACTGACCATGTTCTCACTATTTTTCCATCTAAAACATAGCTGCCACTACACTTGGAGGGCCTCTTTGACACTAATTCACTCACTAATGAACTGTCATCCACTAATAGCCAGCTTCCTTTTCACTGGCCATTCTCAATTGTGGCCTGATTGAAATTCTCTATTTCCAGATTAGTGGTATTTGTTCTTGAAAGTTTGTTTTTTTAGTTAGTTTCTGTGGTAAAAAGATGAGAGAAAAGAAGTAAAAACTTATTGGCGCCGAAAGCAAAAAGCTAGAAAAGTGGAAGTAACACTTATATAGGGAAGTGCCAATGCATTATGGGTGAGTGGTGACTGCATAAAAGCTGGAAAGAATGATGGGCGAGGAGATTCTTTTTTTCTTTGCAAATGGGTGTCAGCAAGTGAACAGACAGGAAAGGGAAGGAAAGGAAAAAGAGGAAAGAAAGAAAGGGAGGTTTTCGTTATCATCTCTGTATATCAGCGAGACCATAGTTTCTTTTTACACTACCTGGAGAATAGGGTTGACTGCTTTGAAGTCCACAGATCTAGACTTTACTCTTAGTCATAAAACTTCAGTTGCTTGAGGCTCAGAAAAAATTATTTACTGTCTAGTTGGCTGTACAATAGCCAATCTCGCAAGGGCCAATTGTGTCACATGATTGTTGATATGGCATAGTTATTTTCACCGACCTATGTACCATTTTCCTGAACAAATATTTCACTGATTTCAGTCTTGTACAACATTAAGCCAACTTTTGTAAAATATCCAGAATTATGTGGAACTGGTAGATTCATATTTAACAAGCCATGATCATTAAATAACTTACAAATGTTAATTAAAAGAAAAAAAGACTTTTATAAAATGTTGGCAAGTCTTTGATTTTTCTCCCTTCAGCAATCTTATTTCATTAGCCTTCTTACAACAGGAGGAATAGGCAGAAATAGATATAAAAAAATATTATCCATCATATCTTAATCACATGACTAAACAGATCATTTAAAAAAAAAATATTAATACCAAGTTGACAATCCCACATCCGAACATCTGAAAACCGAATATTTTTAGTCTAGTGTGCAAAATGCTTACCTACTTGACCAATGCCACTTATGTGGCAACAAGTGTCATTATCAGCCCGACTTTGCCTACCACTCCCCCAGCCTGGCTGAGCAATCTCAGCCAGTCAAACCGTCAGTTGTTGTCAAGTGCTCGTATTGTGTAAACGTGGCTGCTGTTTTCATTTTTTTGTAATTTTTGTGACTTTATACAGTGAAAATGTCAAAAAGAAATGCAGATAATCTTATGGGTAACAGTGAGAAAAACAAAAGGAAGCATCTTTTGTTATCAATAACACAAAAAGTAAAGCTTTTTCAGACCAAGGATTATGGTGTCAAAACAACCAGTGTATAATTTAAAGAAATAAAACTACTCGGCCTCACATTGACTGCTGACCTGAGATGGAACAAATACATTGAATCAATAGCTTCATCCACTGTAAGGAAAGTTTTTCTTGCTGGAGTCGATCCTTCAAATCTACAAATCAACCATTTGCCTTTGCATGGAGTATTGCTGCCATATATGGTCTGGTGCCCCTTATGTTTGTCTCAAGGTTCTTGATAAGATCCAGAGATGGATATGCAACATAATTGGCTCTGATCTGGCATCTCGTCTGCAGTTGCTCTCTCACAGACGTGTTGTCGCCTCCCTCTGTCTTTTTACAAATACTTTCATGGTAACTGCTCTGAGGAGCTGCATTCGCTGGTTCCCAAACTTCATGAATTTAAGCATTCTGCTAGGCTGGCATCTCGCTCAAACCCTTTCACTGTCAAAATTGTTAAATGTAGCCGTCTCTTCTACTCCAATAGCTTCATGTCTCGCCTGTGGAACCCCCCCCCCTCTTCCTGTTTCCTTGATAGCTATAATCTCCAACTATTCAAATGTAATGTCAATCGACGTCTCCAGATGCCCCAATCTATCCCCTATCCTTCTCTTCATCTTTTCCTCTATCACTCCTATTTGCTCTAGCTCCAACTCTCTGTAACCCCTTGTGTGCTAGTGGCTTCCCGCCTTGCTTGGGGTGAAACGCTTAAAAAGGGAAAAAAAAAAAAAGTTATCTAAATTTCATAGTGAAAGTGATGACCATAAACTAATGAACAATAGCAAACATTACATATAGCAAAATGAAGTACAATACCTACTGTTTAGTTTTTCTTTACCTCACTCTTTGGAAACTATCTTAGGCTACTATTGGGAGACAGTATTCAGTGACAGAGAGGCATGTGTGGTATGTATATTTTAGAGAGACATGAGAGCTCGACATATACTTTTTAGTTTATCATTTGATGCTGTTTATTTTTAAGTTATACAAGGCATATTTTTGCCTGAAATAAACAAAATTTATTCATTACTTATGATCGTTATTATCCCTCTATTTCATTTATCATAAAAGATCTATAAAGAAACTAATATTTGTAGTCTTTTTTTATCCCTTGTGTGAGTATTCATACGTTTTTATTGCAGTATTATTAGAATTACTGAAAACCAAGACAACTAATCCCAAGGATTTCAGATATGAGATTGTCTACCTGTATTCATTACTGTGAGAATTCTTTCTTTAATTTTCTGGGAAGACAGTTATTAGAGTTGAAAATAACTGTAGTTTAATCAGCATCATTAAACACTTCAAATATAACTCAAACACTTCCATCATAATTAAGTGGACACTGCACAAAATGACTGTAATAAGGGATAAAGAAATAATTGATTTCTTTTATTGGTTAAACAAAACATCTACAATACTGAAGTCACTCAGACCGTAAGCAAAAAAGATGTTCAAGCAAAGAGTTTAGGTTAGCAACCTACAATCTACAGAGTATAATTGAAACAATACTACATCAAATTTTCATTACAGCTTCCAACTGCATCCAAGATCAAAAATGACAATGAAAATCATTTGCAAATCGGTAAAAATAATGTTCATGCTATCAATGTTCAAGATTTGATTTTTTAATCAAAATGCAAAAAATATTTCAGTGTCACTGGAGGAGAAAATTACAAAAGAAAGATTTTGAGTTAGAAGTAGCTTAATGCAATCCATTCTGTTGGTGAAACAGAAACATTTTTAGTTGAAATTCACTCATCTTATTTTCCCCCTCAATCTATTGAGTCTTGTAAATTATAAATGTTGGGGGTTTGAAGAGTGACCATTTAACAGGGTATGACAGCTCAAAGCAATATTTGTATCAATTGCTGATTAGTCTTGACTAAAATATTTTGGTATTGGATAAGTGTGGCCAAGGAGCAGTGATTAATGATTTTCCTAATGAAGCTGGTGGGGGAAGAGTTCAGTCTCATAAAAGAGGACGTGTTTTGTCTGTTGGTCAGTCCATCTTAATGAACACTACAAAGGAGAACCTTATCTGAGACTCTTCAATTTTCCCATTAATAAAATATAATAGTAACTGTCCAGTTGCAGTGTTGAAGCAGATGAATAAAACAGAATCATTCTTCTAACAATCTGTCATACATGATTTTATGACACTGGGGCCAATTTTCAAGCGCACTACTTTTTCAGCATCATATCCCGGTGGTTAAGCAAGAAGTGGAATCTAAAACCTAACCAGGTGCTGGTCTAAAGCACAACATGACAGATGAAATGTTTTTGTGAATTGGTGTAAATATTGAAGTAATACACATGTCACAAGAAAATGATCTCCACTATGCTTGAATATTTGTGATACTTTAATTTTCAATTCTCTGAAAATTCAGATCCACGTACTTTACATGAATATCAAACCTTTGTCATGAGTGGTTATATGAAGTTCTTTTAAATTAAATTTAGTAAAAATGCTGAAAATTGTGCTTTGCAATATGAGAGAATTTTCAATGACATTTTAAATGTAGCCCTTTTCTTTTGGTAATATTTTTATTTTCAGTTCTCTGAAAATGAAGCTCCACACACTTCACATGTATAGTGTAGTTATGTAGTGTGCTTTTTTTAAAGTTCTTTTAAATAAAATTTAATAAAAATACTGAAAATTGACCCTCACAACGATATGGTTGTTTAACAGAGAGAATTTTCAATAGGTTTACATGTGGCCTCCAAGAAAATAATGAATTGTAAATTACATGATTTTATCAGTTATTTATCTGTATGTGAGATTTTAAATTTGAACAATTTGAAAATGCTGAACCACACACATAATTACTAACCAGCGTAGACTTGAATTTGTTATGAAATTGATGTGCAAATGTTGAACTACACACTTCATATAAATATGCTTTCTCAACATTATGGTTTCACATGTTTAAAAATATGAGTTCTGGCAGAAACCTGAACTAAATACTTCATATTAAAGTGTTTTCTTTTCATTATGTGACCGCATATGCCATTTTAAACTTGCCTTCCATGAAAATCTTGAACCACACACTTCACATGCATATGGCTTCTCCCCAGTATGTTTTCGCATGTGTAATTTTAAATATGAGTTCCGTGAAAACGTTGAACCACATACTTCACAGGAATATGGTTTAGCCCCAGTATGTGATCGCATGTGTAATTCTAATGACGAGCTATAAGAAAATGCTGAGCTACAAAGTTGGCAAGAATATGGTTTCTCCCCAGTATGTGTCCGCATGTGACTTTTTAAATTTGAGTTCCGTGAAAATGCTGAACCACAGACTTCACATGTGTATGGTTTCTCTCCAGTATGTGTTTGCATGTGTGTTTTTAAATATTTATTTCGTGAAAATGCTGAACCACATATTTCACATGAATAAGGTTTCTCCCCAGAATGAGTACGCATGTGCATTTTCAAATTTGTCTTTTGTGAAAATGATGACCCACAAACTTTACATGAATGTGGTTTCTCTCCAGTATGTGTCATAATATGATTTTTTAATGCATATCTTTTTGAAAATGCCGAATCACACACTTGACATGAATATGGTTTCTCTCCAGTATGTGTCTTAATATGAGTGTTTAAGGCATATCTTTGTGAAAATGCAGAACCACACACTTCACAGGAATATGGTTTCTCCCCAGTATGACTTTGCATATGCCTTTTTAAAGTTGCACTCTGTGAAAATGCAGACCCACATATTTTGCAAGAATATGGTTTCTCTCCAGTGTGTGCCATAATATGATTTTTTAATGCATATCTCTTTGAAAATGCTGAACCACACACTTCACAGGAATATGGTTTCTCTCCAGTATGTGTTTGCATGTGTATTTTTAAAACTGACTTCTGGGAAAATGCTGAACCACACACATCACATGAATATGGTCTCTCACCAGTATGTGTTTGCATGTGCTTTTTTAAATGTGAACTCTGTGAAAATGCTGACCCACATACTTTACATGAATATGGTTTCTCCCCTGTATGTATCCTGATATGAACATTTAATCCAGACCTATGTGAAAATGCTGAATCACACAGTTTACATGAATATGGTTTTTCACCAGTATGTGTCCTGATATGAGTTCTTAATCCAGACCTAGTTAAAAATGCTGAACTACACAATTCACATGTATATGATTTCTCCCCAGTATGTGTTTGCATATGTGTTTTTAAATCTGTGCTTTGTGAAAATGCTGAACCACACACTTCACATAAATATGGATTCTCACCATCAGTATTTGTTTGCATGTGAGTTTTTAAATGTAAATATTCCAATCCTCCTCCTTCTTCTTCTTCTTCTTCACATGTATAGAAACTGTCTCTAGGGTGTGATTCCATGTCTTATCTTTCAATGAGGACCCATTTTCATCAATATAGGGGTTATCTGCATAAGAAAGTATCATATAATTAATATATTTTCACTATAGCAAACTAAAATACAAACACATTTGAAAAATATTTTATGACATAAGTTTTGTTAACTTCTAAGCCACAAATTCAAAAACATGTTCAATGAAACGTGATTTTCACAGGTTTTCTATGCACTATTGATGTAAAGACAGCAATAGAGTTCATTTCTTATCACATTATAACTCTTTGGGAAGAAAAGGTATTATTAAAATCATAAGTGCTTAAATTATTTGCAATTAGAAATTTATATTTAAGATTTCAATGGCTTCCAGAAAATCTTGTTATACATATTAAGTTGTAAATAATATGGATATGGAATCAGCAAATTTGAATGCAAAAAATGACAGAAAAGTACTTTTCAGTAACTGTTATATTTTATACCTGAAGTGTAAAATGACATAGATCTTTGGAAAAGAATGTATTAATATTCATTTGAAGTTGTAAATAATATAGATAGGAAATAAGCAAAGTAAGATGAATAAAAAAAAAAATCATTTCACTTCATATACAATAAAGCAAATGAAACAAACATTAATGAATAAATTATAAATAAAAATGAATTTCTGACATTATTTCCTAAGCCTAATTTCAAGCATGACATGAAAACACTTCAGTTAATTTAATTATTACCAAAATGGATTTTGAAAGAAAGAAGTGGGTATGAATGAAAAAAATTTAAATTGACAACTTTTTCCATTTCACTGAAACAGCCATTAAACACTTTTATCTTCCCTTCTTTCTTTTTTCTCACTGAAGCCAGGTAGTGTCTTTTCCTCTCTTTCCACATGATCAAAACTGAATAAGGTGTTGGCAGAGTATAATGATTTTGCAAACTGTCAACAAAGGCAGTCTTCTACTGTCACCCCTGACTTTTGCAGAAACAGGGTAACAGTAGAACCTTGTCACAAAAAAAATTAAATACTGCGACAATCAAGAAATTGGATTTACTTATATTTAAAAATAAATTCTTTTACCTTATATAACCGATAGATTAAGAATGTTTTTTATTCTATAGACTTTTATGAAACATAGAATATTTTATTTTTACCACATTAGAAAAGAAAAAAATGAAATTCGAGTTTTTGAGTTTAATTGCTTTTATTTTTTTGATTAATTTTTTACTTGCTTCATGTCATAAAATATTTAACTATATTCAAGAGATTTTTTAATTAATCTGATTTTAAGAAAATTTATTAAACTAACAAACTTGTCACTAAAATTGAGGAAATTTGAAAGTTATTGAATTGATAGTGTTGTTTTCATTTTAATTTCTTTCCAACTAAATTGACAGAAACAAATTATAGACACTTCTAAATATCAAGTAAACTCAGAAAACATTGAAAATGCTATTACCAGATTTGTTTTTAAATTTGAAATAATCAGTCATATTTCAATTAAATTTTCAGCACTTATTGATGTATAAAATTTACATTTAAGACTATTTAATTAGAAAACTTTATAGAAAGAGAGTTTTCAGGTGTTACAAACTCCTTCAATTATTCAATGGCATCACACTGATGCCTTTAGGTCTATTTTGTCCCTAAGATTATTGTAATCTTAACGAAGAAATTTATTAAATACTGTGGCAATTTTCTCAAAGAAAACAAGGCAACTAAAGCCCCCAGTAAAAACAAGATTGACTGCAACTTGTTCCATGGACTCCAAACCTTAAGAGTTAGTAAAAGGAACCATAATGAGAATTATGCAACAAATTTCCTTGTTGTGATTTGTTGATAGTTGTCACCTTGAATGAAAAGAGGTCTTGTAATATAGACTGATTGATTTCTTTTCTACAGCTTATCAAGCCTTTGCAGTTTATTTAAAGCCAGAAAATATTTTTACATTGTGTTGTGTAGAGAGATGACTGACTTTCTCCGCATTAACTGTTGAACATAGACTTGTCCATCTGCTATGAATAGAATGTCTGCTCATAGGAATAGTTGTAGGGGAATAAATTTTCTGTGATAACGGGATTGAAAAATTGTTAGTCTTAAACAGAATCTGGGTTTTTAATATAATTTTCAATAATAAATTATTAGATTTTTTAAATTTTTTTCAAAACTTAATAACTGTCTCTGATTTTGTTAAATATTTTAATAAATATAATAACATAACATAGTTATTTCCTTAAAATTTGTTTTTATAAATCTTTGTAGCTATTTTCCTTAACCTGAAAAATAATCAAGAACAAATGTTTACATATAAAAACAAGAAAAGTGGGTTGTCGATTTTCTGAGAATATGTTGGCTAGTCTATTTTTAAATATTTTATAACTTTTCTAAGAAACTGTATATTGCAAACAAGATGAATGTCAGAAGGTCACAGCTCAGTTGTGGCCACCGAGATCCAGTGGAAATGGAAGACAGACATTAGTTGATTTCAAAATTGAAAGGGAGAGAGATGAAGATCAAACCAATAAGTTTAATAAATTCATTTCCTTTAAATGCTATCATGTGCCTACCATACAATTTAGAAATAAAGAATAACAATTCTCCAAAAACACCATTCTATGAAACAGTTGGCTTGTCTAAGCTTATTGTCACACAGCAATTTTCCCAGCTTAATAACTGCATCATCTTCAGTGCTTCACCATTGTAAACAAATTTAAATTGAACAAAAAAATCCTCCAATAACATTAATTATCAGTGATTATTTTTTTCATATTTTATTTATTTTGTAATCTAAACTAGCTGCATGAATAAGCAACAAATTGCCAAGATGACTGAATCAACCTCTAAAGTTAGGTCTGCTCCTCTAAAAAAAAAAAAAAAAAGCCCCTTAGTATCTAAAATTTGTGCTAAAGCCAGAGTAGAGCAATTTCCTGATGACTTTTCTGCAGAAGAAAATGTTATTTTGCAAATTCTATCTCTATAGTGTTGACATTTTTAAGGTTGACACAATCAAAGATCACATTAAGTCAAAAACTCATTTGACAAAAAAGTCTTCAAAAAGTTAGCTCAACTGAAACAGAAGACAATCACAACTTTGTTGAAGAGTAAAGAGGTACAAGATGATTCTGTCCTTGATTTTTGGAAATGTGCACTTTGTCTGATATTCCCCTACACAAAATGAGGTTATTCATATTAAAACATTGTAAAGAAGGTGGTACTATTCCAAGTGTCAATTGTGTTAGGTAACTTCATCTACTAAAATTGTTTGCTTGTCACTTTGCTGCCCTGAAAGCCAAGCTTACTAATCAATCAGCCAGCATCATAACAGACAAAACAACTGTCATGACCAAAGCATTTTGAATGTATTTGCAAGCATTCATGGGGAGTCATTTCTCATTGATCTTGTAACCTTGTGAGAATGCAATCATCAAATTGTAAGTCAGGCAAGCATTCGAGCTGTATCTCATGTGGATATTGCATTTGAGGATATTATTGCCTTTGTCACAGATTTTGCAGCCTATTGCAAAAAAGCTCGTAAAGAAGTGTTGTCAAATGTTTTTGTTAACAGTTGCCATGTGTTGTGCTTAGCACATATTTTAAATCTTGTTGATGAAGTATTTTCACACTGGCCAGCATTTGATAATGTTACCCAGCTCACTACTTCCATCAAGTCAGCCTTTTTTAAAAAGCCTAGTCGGAAAAAGCGATACTTAAAATGGCTTGAAGGTTCCTTGCCTAAGGAACAAGTGAAACTACTCCCTGTACCAGTGGTTACCAGATGGAATTCCTGGTTTAATTTGGCCAAATATGGCTCATAAGCAAGAGCCATGGCCTTGCAGTAGATAGGATTCTAGAATTAGTAGATGATGGTCGACTACATCATGCCTCTTAATATATTTTACATCTAAATCAGAATTTTGTAAATGAGAACTGTGCTCATTTAATTACAGCTTTGATAAACTTAGAAGAAACTAAGTCTCCGCTTGCATCTGTTGTATATAACATGATGGAGGATGTAAAACAGTATTTGCATACTGGCACATCAAAATCAACATTTGGCCTAGAAACTGATTGTCTTCTGTCTGAACTAGAAAAACACAGAGAGAGAGAGCGTTATCTCGAATTTCCAAGATATTTTCAGCACATCTTTTTTGAAACTGAATAAATAAATACCTGGATACCCACCCTGTGTATATTGACTCTTGCTGTTTCAGGCAATCCTTTATGAGCTGCCTTCTACAAGGCAGCTCACCTGTTTGATCCTAGACAGCTACCCTGTATAGGCCAGTTTTGTAGCCATCAAGGTCTTGCAATGTCCTTCTACCGATCTCGAAGAATTCCAAATGTATGTGAATTACCAAGATGATTTACCAAATCTTTTTAATATCCCATCATTTTGGAATACAAATAAGAGATTTCTTCTTCTGGAACAGGTTGCCAATAAGGTTATATGGATGCCTGTTACCAGTACAGATGCTGAACATTCATTTTCTCAGTAAAAATTTATTCAATAAAAATGTGAAAGTCTTACCCCTGAGAACACCAAGCAACTCATAATGTTGTATTACAATGGGGATTTAGAGAAGAGATTTGAAGATTAAATATTTCCAAATTAAGAAATTAGTCATTTTAAATTTGAGCAGTATTTCAACTTGGGATAAGTTGTTTTATTTAAATTTTGAATTAATGTCTAATTTGTTTTTTGATATTTTGTTACAAAGATTCAGTTATTATGCTTTAATTACTGTTTTGAAAAATTATAGTCAAAATGTTTGACTTTATTCAGATATTTATTATTGAGATTCAAGTTACTTACTGTTGATACTTTAAATGTGATTTTTATATTATGAATCAATAATTATAAATCAATTTAAATACTTTTACTTAAAAAAAAACAAAAAACAATTTGAATGTGTTCTTAAAGAAGGAAGCTCTGATTAAAAGTTTTACCTCAAAGATAATTATGTAAAGCAACATTCCATTGTTTTATTGTCATGTTACATTTTTTTATTTTTACATATAATTTATTTTTGGACTTGGATTTTAATATTTAAAAAAAGATTTGTAGATACTTGCTATTTCTTTACATGCAATAAAACTTTGAATTATGCTTTTGTTTTGTTTTAATAATAATAATAATAATTATAGCATATTGTATTGCAGTTTTCTCATAAAATACTATAAAAATGAAAAAAAAAAAAAAATGGAATTTTCCAAAAGTAAAAACAGAATTTTCCAAAAGTGAAAACGGAATCAAGGAAAATTTGAAACGGAAAATCCGGGGGCCCTACAGTTGTCACAAAGTGGGTTGCAGAGCATAGTGTAGCATTGTATGATACAAATGTATTAACATGAACTACTTCATAAAGGATTGCCTGCAACAGCAAGAGTCAACTATGTTTCAGTGATTAAAGTGCAAGAAAGTACATGCTTTCATTGTGATAGCCTGGGTTAAATCTTGTGTGACTGTCTGGGAAACGAGTCCAGTGTCAGAATTTAAATTTGACACTAGCAAAGACCAAGATCTGAGTTAATGGGAAGTAATTCATGGCACTAGTTGATTACATGATGCAATTCGTCAATGTTATTTGGGTAAAAATAGTGAGACAATGCTGGTGGCATTGTGGTACTGATTTGCATGGAAAAGGTAATGCTTAGTTGATGATCAAGTGCATCCAATTGAAGTCTGAGATCCAGCCTACTTAAGACTGGCATTCTTTGAGCAAAATGCCTTCACATAAGGTAGAGAATTACTCTTGGTAACACTTAGTAGAAAAGAATCTCTCAGGTTATCAATGAAAAGGAATAATCACAACAAGAATAAAAATAATCACAACAATCCAACCAGGAAGAACTTCAGGAATTCAAAAACGTAGAAACAGCAAAAGAAAACGGGTAAAGAGCAAATAGCAAGTAATTAACTGATTAAAGAGTCAATTCAAGTAAGACCGGAAGAGAATAGGTTTTTATAACAAGATAACACCTGAGGTAATTAGGTCTTAACCACATTAAGAATTGGAATGGGGTTACACCCCAAATATCCAGTGTGTGTGTCTGTGTGTGTAGAGAGAGACAAAGAAGGCAAAACCCAATGAAATATTTTAATAACAATTACATGGTACATGAACCAATTTTAAAATTGATGCCTACTTTTTCTTTTTTTTTTAATGAAGAGGTAACGAGACTGTTGAGGTCTGTTCTAATTGTCATCTGCTTGTTACACCGTTTGGGTCTTTGGGGTTATTCATGCTTATTCTGGGTCATCTTTGCACAATGATATCACTCTTAGAGTCATTGGATCACACAAGCCTCTCTACCATGACAAGGAGGGACCATCAGAAGTAAAATTATTACTGACAAGGCTGAGACATATAGAGCCTCAGAATTTCAAGTTAAATTATTGGAGTTTCAAATTACAAATCAGTGTGAGAATTTGCTAATTATTCCACATTGAAAAGATGTGTTGACTTGCAAATCATATAGCATGCTTGAAAATCAAGATTCCAAATTCTTGACTGAGGAGTTATTTTTTCTTTTTTTACTTTAAGCTGCTCACAAATATAAATAAGTAGCTATAATTTTAATGAAAAAATGTACCAGAGAAGCAAAGAGCTTTTTGCTTTTGACTATCAAAGTTAGGACTGTTTCTTTTTTCTCCTCCCCACTGAATTACAATGTTTGAGGAAGAAAGCCATCAAGGCTTTGTTACAAACCTTAGGAAAATGTGACATGGTAGAGACAGAGAGGAATGCAGAACAAAATGTTACTCCTCGTACATCAACCAAAAACAAATCAACACCAGAAATGATGATCTGGACCGCACCTTCTAATATGTGAAAAGATTTTCCCCTCTATTTATGTGGCAGGCTAGACAGTGCAGCCACCTCATGAAAGTAGAAGGATTGTTAGCTGATTTGAGGAGCACTGAACAGAACATTTTTCACATCTTTGTGGTTGACAGAAAGACAAATAAGATTATCAATTCTGCGAAAGATCATGCCATCAGATCATTATCAGCAATGAGGTTGAAGATCCTGTAGGCCATTAACAAATGTTCCTTTCCTTTGTGGGAAGTACTCTTGCTCAGCCCTTAATGTATCTCTCACAAAAAAAAAAAAGAAGAATATCTCTCCAACAAGGCGAGTTATTTTGGGGTCAAATATCTGGGCCAACAAAAGACCAGAGCGACAGTTCCTAGCTTCATAGTTTTTAAAGATGATGGTCAGACATGATGATGGATTGTAAAGCTTTCACTGCCATTCCCAACTTCTTGGATGTGGAAGGTTGGAAGCTGCTATTTATTATTATTATGGGCAGAAGACTGGTACTGCAGGAAGACTGGTCACCTCTCTGCAGGTATTAGTTGTTTTTCAATAATTTCCTCCTTCCAAGAAAGGTAATAAAGCCACTAGGATGCAAGGGTCTACTGAGTGTCAGAGAATACGAGAAAATATACTCTTAAGACAAAAAAAAAGAACAACAGTTAAGAGGAGAGAAGAAAATAATTGACATTGCATTTCAATTTTTGAAGAACAAAATTAACAGGGAAGCAAGAGACCAGAAAAAAGTTCCACAAGCAAAGTGCAATAGAAAAAAAACTGTTAGTGTTAGCATAGAACTTACAGTTACTTTTAGCCATTTCAATTGTAAAATGATGACACCTTGCCACCAGTCAAGTACTGTGCTTAAATTCACAAACTTTAGGTACAATCATGGAATGTTCATCAGAACAATGTCAGTTATATCCATAAATTCTATGCTAACAGTTTCTTTCCTTGCACTTCTTACTTGTGGAACTCCTTCCAGCTCCATGCTTACCAGACAAATTTAATCTTCAAAAATTTAAATACAATGTCAATCGCTAACTGCTGCTGTCCTGATTACTCTTCTTTTGTTCTTGTTTTTTTGTAATGTTTCTAACTCTTCTACACCCAGTAAACCCTTGTGTACTGTCTTACTTGGGGTGAAATTGATTAAAAAAAAAAAAAACTTACTATGAAAGCATTTATAGGAAAGGCACAGGGAAGCTACATTATGGCAATGGGAAAGTGACTGAGCTTCAGGAAGAAATTGTTCAAGAAAAAAGGCTACAATTGACAAAAAACTATACCACCTACTTCAGCTGTCTTAAGAGAGATCACATCTGAAAAGGTTAGCCCTTCAGACACTGAGGTACAATGTCGTCTCCCCTCTCATAAGTCTTCTCTATTGCCATAGAAGTGAGTGGTGCCTAAGGAGTCGAACAGGAAGTGAAAACTGGTTAAAAATGGTGGCAGAAAGTTCCAAGTTACAGAACATCATTCCCTACTGTAAACAATTTTTGATGACATGGACAGACATAGGGGCCTCTAGTTTGCATTCAGTCAAGAGCAGTTTGAACAAAAAGGACAGGTGAATGGAGAGGACTGTCTCCTCCAACAATAAGACCCCTAACAAAAGTAAAATATCAGAAACAATTGTCTACACAAATATTGCAGCTAGTGCAACAGATATTATGAAAAAAAGAGAACCATAGAGAACTACCAACTCCAAAGAGGCCTAGAATTTTCTCATCTGAAGAAAACCTCTTAAAAAAAACATTTAAAAATGTACCATGGTGGGTACATCTGTTGTGTGAACTCAAATATCTTAGAAAAACCTAACTTACTACAACTGAGGTAAAAAAAGACCCTGTGGTTATCCACAAACTCAGGTGAAAAACAGGGAAGATCCTAAAAAATTTCCAAACACCCAGAGAGTCCTGACAGTGGTTAAGATAGGTCCAACACACACAATAGGTGTGATCAATTGTTGGAGGAAACAAGTAAGGCTTTCAAAATATCCATTCCACTTACTAATTATAAAAACAAGAGCACAAAAAATTAACAACAGTTTTTCTGTGGGAAGGTCCCCATTTTCATGTAGCCCTCCCTCTATAGAGTTGCTAAGTTAACATTCCTGATGGTCATTGGAAGCTTGTTTCAGGATGACACCATAAAAACTGATATAGGCATCAGATCCATAGGACAAGCCATAAGTGTCTTGACCCTGACATGTTTGTTCCTGTTGAGTAATATCAACAAGAACCAATCATGGTACCCTTTTTAGCAGTGGATATATGCTGTTTGCACAAAACCCACCTTACTGCAAGCACTCTACGTCTAATGTCACCGACTGAATTGTTATTCACGAATGATTTAGTCAATAAATGGGTAAAATGAACTTGGACAGATACAGGTTGAGTATCCTTTACCCAAAATTCCCAAATCCAAAAATTTTTTAGGTGCTGACATAACTTGCCACAAATGGAAAATTTTTAGAAAGCCTAGCTATGTAGCCTATGTTGGCACCAGTTTTTGTTAGTGGTCATCACAATAACACCTTTGTTCATGCTCAGTAAAGATACTATTCAAAATGTCAAAAAGTCCTGCATTTGTATATTTTTTGTAAGTAGTGACCATGTTTTTGTACACATACAGAAAGTACAAAAAATCTTAAGTTCACCACTTAAAAATCCGTGCAAACATTACATGATTAGCATCATTACCTATATCTGTATGTACATAAAATTTATTAAATTTTATATAAAACTACTTTCAGAGTATATATTATTTATATAAAACTACCTTCAGGATATACTATGTATAAGCTGTGTTATGAAATGTAAAGGGATATTGTGTTTATGCTTGGGTTCCATTCCCAAGCTGCCCCATTTTATAGATGCTATATACAAATTAAACAGCCTATATTCCAAGATAAAAAAAATATATCTGAAAACCAAAGCATTTCTGTTCCCAAGAATTTTGGATAAAGTATTCTCAACCTGTACTAGTGGTCCAGACACAGTGAAACAAAATAGCTACACTAACCAGGTACTAGTTAGCAGAGTTGATTCAGTTACTAGCAAGTACAGTCAATTTAGGTACTAGTTAGGAGAGCTGATTTAGGGCTCCTAGATTGTCCAGGTTTCCATAGTATAGTTCATTCAGACCATAGTCTTGTCTATGTTTGAATAAACTTAGATAAGCCTAAACCTAAAATGACTGGTTACTGGGAATTCAGAACATTGGAGATGAAAAACAGGGAGGATCCTAAAAATTTCCCAAACAACCAGAGAATTCTTACTGTAGTTAGGATAGGTTTATGCACACAGTAGGTGTAGCCATTCTTACTGGATTTCTGGAATTAGCTGCTACTAATCTTACAGCAAGAGCTGATGGTTGTTCTGGCTGGGAATAAATGGTGGGATCATGTAAAAAGTATGATTGTCTTTTGCTGCTAATTATAACAGATGACTCTAGATAGATTAGTAGCACCAAAAGTTCTAGAATCTAGTGTAGAGAGTGCTGTTAAATTAGGAGATATGGCTAAGGTAACTATAGCTAAAACTGAATTGGCCAACTTGTTTATCAAGAAGGACAAAGTTTCGGTTGGTAGATCTATAGTAAAAAGAATATTTGCTAAGATAACAAAAATGGCTACAGAATTGTGCATAGAAAGTTGGTTGGTTGATTTGTTTTCTATGGCTTGTCAACCCTTTGCAGGTTATTTAAAGCCAGGAAATGTATTTTGGTAATAAGATAATGGTTTAGTGATATGTCTTATTAATTAACCCTAAGCTGGAGGGAAAATAGGTGGATTCATACCTAGTCAGATAATCAGAATTTGACAAACAAAAATTTACAAAGTGGATATAAAGTGGGCGATCAATTCTATATGACAATCAAATATATGAAATGATCCCTTACTTTGTGGCTGCGGTAGTTTCAATACATTTGTATTCCAGAGAATGTAAATAAATCTAAAAGACATACCAGTGTTGCTAATTAGTATTTCATTGATTGACTGATTCATTAATTTTCTACGGCTTATCAACTATTTGTAGGTTACTTAAAGTCAGAAAATATTTTTGGATTTTAAGAATTGGGGAGGGGGATAATAATTCATTGATATAAGACTTACTAATTAATCCATAGCTGGGAGGAGGAGAAGTGGATTCATGCCTTTCTCAATGGTATTTGCATGTAAGTGAATATAACAAACCAAACTGGAATTGGAACTCAGGCATCTAGTATTCCCAAGCAGTCATCCATCCAGGTACTGATCAGGCTTGACATTGCTTAACTTTAGTGATTGTAAGGGAACTGGTGCTGCAACATAACGTGGCCTTAAGAATGTATTTGGAAGAATTTTGCAACATTACTGATTGGCATATCACTAGTGTCACATTGCCAAACTAACTACAAACAAAGGCATCAGTGAGGAATTTCAAGATTACTTCAGTCTGACTGGCTGAGTTCAACACCTATTTAGCTAGCTTTCCTTGAGGTGAATGCAATGGCTATGTGTGAGGGGTCCATAACAAAGGAAGAGACTTGAGATATGTTAAAGAAGGTTGGGAGAGACAAGACGCCAGAAATTGATGGACTTCTATATGAATTGTACTTGAGGTTATCACCCATATTTGTACCGCTGCAGGTGCTGATCTTTCCTACCTAGTTGGAACAGGGGAATATTACTCAATGCTTCATTAATGAGGTCATGAAGTTGCTATGAAAGAACAAACAGGGAGGGAACGAGATTAGTAATTTCAGGCCCTTAACTATGTTTAACACGGAGAAAGATTTTGGCCAAGGCTTTGGTAAGCCATTTGCAGGTTATGCGTCATCATTTTGTATCCCTTGAGTAGGCTTGTGCTGTGAAGGGTAAGATGATCAAAGATCACCTTCATCTGGTGCTCATGCTTATTGAGAACATCGATGGAGAAGCCACACTGATCAATTTGGATCAGTTCAAGACCTTTCTTAGAGCTAGTCCTGCTTGATTTACATCATATTTTTGTACCTGAACTTGCTTATTGTATATCTCCCCTGGAACTATGATGAAAGTTATTTCATATTGTCCAGATCTATTCATGTATCCTTTCCTAGGCTGGTTGGGAGTGAACCTTGTCCTACATGGAATGATGTCCCCTGCTGCTACCACTGGAGTCAGGTAAGCAATTACTACATTTGTAAAACGCAATGCCAAGATTGATAAAGTCAACAGAGAAATCCAAATGTAGTAGGGAGGTCAAAATTAACTATATCTGCTAGTTTGTGGAGGTGTTCATGGAAAGGTTGTCCTCTCTTGGGCCCTTTCAGTTGAATTGACGTGCCTTGCAAGATACTTGGCGTTTGGTTTGGTCCTGGCCTTCAGCTGGAGAAAAATTAGTAAGAGGTATTGGAGAAGGTCATAGATACAGTTGAACTGGTTGTGAAGGAATCTTTCCTTGAAGGGAGGTGTGTACACATCTATCCCTTCATCCTTTACCGACTTTCATTTCTTCCATTTCCATGTACTGATCTAATTGAGCTAGAGAGAGAGAGAGAGAGTGCTGTTTGAGGTCCTATGGTTATATTGTGAGATTTGTTACCTTCATACTTCTAAGGTTGGTCTTGGAATGCCAAACATTGAAATGCAAACTTTGCACTTGTAATACCTTGTCAACATGTGCAGGCAAGATGATAATGACAACTTGATAATGAAAGATGTTAAAAAAGCTTTTCAAACTTTGAGAAGTGTGTACTTGCATGAGGACCACAGTCTTCTCCAAAACAAGTGATCCTTCTATTGCAAATGCCAACATGTGCTGAAAGTCTTATCTTTGATGTCACCAGGCCTCTCAGACACTCAATTGTTGTTGAGAAAGGTATCATATTGGTTGTTAATTAGGAGGGCTGTGTGAGATGATGACTTGATCAATATGCTTGGTATGATAAAGGAGGAATATTGTTTGTTACGATCTAGGGAGCCTAGGTTGAATTGTCTCACAAATGAGGTGTCATTCACCAGGCTGGCGATTTTTAATGTGCTCTGGGTCAGTAAGAAATCTTTTGCAGCAGCATTAGCTATTTCACCTAAATGCATTCAGTACAGTGAAATGGAGGAGGCCATCAAGCACACCTTCATTGTCTGGTTATATGCTTGTTGTGTGAATTTATTGATGGTTTGCATGCTCTGTGGATGGTACTTTGCCCTGGTTGCCAATTCTGTTTGCGGCAATGTGTTTCTGCATTTACTAGCAGTGATGGAAATGGTTGTACAGCCGATGCCAAAAGATGAAATTCATGAAGAGTTGATTCTTACCCACCCCCTCCTTCCGTTTGCATTCTTTAAGCATCAGAAGGTCAAGATCAGAGTGGAGTGAGTGAGGCTTTCCTTGGAGGGTGTCAGCTAAAGGTAGAGGAATATGGCTTGACTGGTGTGCGTGAATAGGAACAACAGCAATTAAGGAGTGGTTCTATGCTCCTCAAAACTTTCAATCTCCCGATCAGAGGCCTTGCTGCCAGATGTAGTTAGGCCTCTGATCAGGAGATAGGACGTTTTGAGGAGCATGGAACCACCTCTTAATTGCTGTTGTTCCCAGGTCCACCCTGATTCAGGGTAGTAGCACCTGTTAAGGTTCTAGCTATGAGTAAATAATTAACTCCCAAACAAAAATCTACAGTATATTTTTATAAAAAAAAAAAAAAAATTAATTTGCTGTAGAAAAATTTTTTTAGATCATTTTTCATGGGGTACTCTTTTTTTTTTTTTTTTTTTTTTTTTAAAAAAGACTGTAAATACACATAAAAAACAAAAATGAATTGTTTTATCTCCCTTCCCAAAATGGAAATTTGGGGAATGGAGGAAATTTACAGAGAGATTATTTTGGTGACACTGTATTGAATAAGTTGGAAAATGATCCTGGAATAATATATATACATCTGAACTTACTTTCAATAAGCTTCCGATCCTTAGCTATGATTAATTAATGATGAACATGTCATTTTTGTTTATGATCGATTTTATTCTTCTGTTAAGCTTGGCGATTAATTATACATTTTTATTGCTCAAAGCAGAGTCCAATAGTGCTATAAAAACCTCGGAAAATTCCAGTAACATATCTTTAATCATTTCTAAGATACAATGGTTCAAAGCTTAATGTAACAAATGAACACAAATGTGTAAAAATATATTATGATGGCTGGAATTATGAAGATTGATTGGGTCAGTGAATGTGCTCTTTCTTTTAATCATTTCACCTCATGCAAGGCAGTAAAGCCACTAAAACACAAGGGACTACTGAGTATGAAAGAATTACAAAAAAAATAGAAAAGAGAAACAGTATTAAGGAGCAAGAACAATAAAAGAGTATGCAACAATTGACATTGCATTTAGATTTTTGGAGATCAAAGTTAGCTAGAAAGCATGGAGCCCGAAGAGAGTTCAACAAGCAAGAAGTGCGATAAAAGAAGCTTAGCACAGAGCTTACGATTACATGTAGCCACTTCAAGTGTGAATTGAGACCTTGCCTCCTATCTTGTAATGTGCTTAAATTTATAGTCTAGGCACCATAGTGAAGATCTCATCTGAACAAGTTACCTTGAAAGTATTTAGAGTAAAGACACAGGGAAGTTACATTACAGTGGTAGGAAAGTGGCTGAAGCCAAGATGCCAGGTCAGGATCAATAATATTGCTGATTCTTTGGATTTTATTAAGAATCTCTAAATATACAGCAGGAACAAACAAAGCATGGACAAATGGTAGACTTATAAATATGTAAGACAGATTCTGGAGAGAAAAACTATCTAGCACAACCCAGTGAACCAACTTTCTTAGCAGCAGACCTAGTAATGGAGTCAATATAATCTTTTTGCTTCATGTCAGCCAAGAAGGTGCAATGAGTTACTCTCTTGGAGGTTAGCATCAGCCATGCTGATGATCAATAACTTTTGTTTTGGATAGAATTGACCAGCATCTCCTCTTTCCTTCATTTTGAGTGTGAGCTGCATTTCTGCAGAATAAATACTTACAGGTTTAAAGTGAGTAACTTATTCTTAAATTTTTTAAGCAATAGAAAAGAATGCTATCACAGCATGAGTCAGAAGAATTTTTTGCTTTGAAAAGGCAAAGAGGAGTCCTGTCCATTTTCCCCTCTTAAATTGTTACACCTCAACTATCAAGCCATATCTGAACTTCTGTACGAAAAAAATAAAATAAAAATAAAGCTAATATTTGTAAAAAGAACAAACTTCACACTTTAAAAATGGCATTAAAAAAATTTTTTTTTAAAAACTCTTGTCGCGAATGGGATGAATTTAAAAATTGCACTAAAAAAAATTACAAGTAATTTAAAAAAAAAAAAAAAAAAGATTTTTCTTTATAATTCAATTCAATATCATAATAATTAAAAATAATAAAAATAAATCACGAACACTCCCCCACAAATTTAATACGCGATTTCGAGAAGAGAATAGGGGTGAAACTAACCAAAAATATTTCAGCAAAATTTTATAATAAAATAAAAAGGTTCAAAATACAATTCATTCATTAATGAATAAATACTAAAAATTTCGTTTGAATCGGATAATTCCCTGATTTTTCTCATAAAAACGGCAGTGGGTAACGATTTCATTTTAAGGGGAAAAAAACGCATCTTTGTCGGGTGGTGATACCTTGTAATTAATAATTGTATTTCTTTTTGAGAATTGTCTTTTTCGTTATTGTTTTTACAAATAAATTACTAAAATAGGACTTCTCTTTCTACAAATTCGTAAATCAAAAGAGAAAACGTTTCACTTACTTCTTTCAGTTTTCCTCGAGTTTTTCTTTGAGGCGATTCAATAATAAATGAATGTTTCTTGTTAAATTTTCTTTACAATCAGATTTTGTTTTCCTTACTTCTTTCAATGGATGAATGTACGTTGATTACAGATTTTGTGAACCAGATGCTTTTTAAACTGAGGCTACAGTTTGTTTTTTTTTTCAATGTTTTTCTAAGTCGGGCGTCGTCACTTGACCTGACAAAGAGAAAATGTCTTCCCGAGAGCAAAATTCAAGGGAGATAACTTTTATTTTTTAATACAAAAAAATAAATCACTCAATGCCAGACTTAAATTATAATTATAATAATAAATAAAGTTTCTTTTTTAAATTAAATATAATAAATTAATAATTTTTGGAAAATGAAAATTTACGAATGCAGAACTTATTAAAACAACACATCACCAAGTTACGTGAGCATTTTCGATAATGAAAGCAAAAAAAAAAGTATCAAGAAAAACAAACAAAAAAAAATGTAAAAAAAAAAAGAAACGCTATTTAAAAAAAAAATCTATCAAAAATCAAAGAATTATCTGATTTAAATAAAATTTTCTGTACTTATTCATTAATGAATTAATTTTATATTTGAATATTTCACCTTTTAGAAATATTTTTGAGGTGGTCAGTTTTTATCCCTCCATCTTTGTGCACTTTTAAATTTTGGTCTGCGGACATATTTCTGATTTTCTTTTTTAAAGAAAAATCCATAAAGTTGATATAGTAGAAAAAACTCAATATCAAGTGTAACAATGAAAATCTCTCCCGAATAAAAAAAATAAATAAAAAATACAATAAAACTCAAAAATAAGAATGTTTTCTTTTTTTGATAGTTGGCGCTTGCAAATTTTCTTTTAGAATTATCAGGAAAAGTCTATACCGAATTTAAAAAAAAAAAATTACTTCTTGTAATTTTTCAGTGCAATTTTTAAACTAATCTCATTGTTGTTTGTGACAATACATTTTTAAAATTAAATAAAGATAGGTACCTTCAAAGAAAAACGATATACAATGTTTAACTTTAAAAATAAAAAAAATGCATTTTTAAAAATGAAAAATCCTTAAATTTTTTATTTTATTTTCAAGCTAATAAATTTAATTTAGCCTGTATTTCCAATAAACAAAAAAAAAAAATATTTTGTTGTATATAGTATTTCAAACTGAAATTGAATTGACTAGAAATTGACAAATCTCTCAACAACACAATGTAATTCTCTTTAAAACAACTTCCAAAAATAAAATATACTTTTCTGAAACTTTATGATTGAATTTCACGAAATTTCATAAAATTAAGTAAATGGGGGATAAAAGATGTAAAAAAAAAAAAAAAAAAAAAATTCTAAAATAATTTAATTCGTTTATTAATATTGAAATTTTCATTAAAATCTATTATCTGATTTTTACAAGAATTTCCAAATTAATGTGTTTTACAGCAAAGAGAAGCAAAAATTTTCCATACAGATTAATTTAAGATCACTCATTGACGCAAGAGAAACAAAATTTTAAACCAAAATTTCAAATACTCTAAAAAAGATTAAAAAATATAATTTAATAATCAAAAAATCCTTGCAAAGATTTTGATGCTAAAACTTTGTTTTTATTTACTGGGGTATTTCTTCACCATGTATGCTCATTTTTCAGTCAATCTTTATAGGTATCTAAATAAATATAGATTTGAAGAATGGAAAGATGTTGAATGCTATTTTTGCATGCAATCATTTCTTAAAAGAATTATTTTTTACAACTATTAGATTATAGATTTATATGGAAGTTTGAAAAGGAAATAATTTAATAATTATCAATTCAGTATAAATTCAACAACCAGTTTTTTCTTTTCCCGCCATCTTATTTTTGCAGCACTTCCTTCAGTTTAATAAATTTTAAAATCAGGATGATTTTTTAAAAATACTCAATAGGGTGCAATTAAATATTTTATGACATCAACATGGTAATAAAATAATCCAAAAAATTAAAATTAAAAGAATTTAACTCAAAATTATCACTTAGATGGTCCTTAATTTAAAAAAAAAAAAAAAAATTAAATTATTAATTTTCGTCATCTAAAGTGCCGTAGATAATAACCCCCATGGGCAAATGGTCTGAAATCAGAGAGGTCCATGGCGCCATACCTTGTGTTTGTTTGAACGATTATACTAAGACCGAAGAGTCCATTATTTTCTGTTGCAGCTCAAAGTTGAGGGGCCAGTTCCTTTTTTCGAGATGACATGCAGGGTGGATTTGTTTTTGATGTTATCTTCTAGCCTTTATCTAAAGAGGCAGGACTGACAAGGCAGGTGGTTTGAATTCAGAGTTTTCCTTCTCCAAGACTGGTTGCCAACCAAGCTATAGGGCCTGGTTTGTCCTATTTACCCAGAGCTTGGGGGGGGGGGGGTATTTGCACATAAGTGAATGCAATAAACTCAACTGGAATTCAAACTCGGCTCTCTGATTCCTCACCCCTAGTTACTATCCATTAATCCACAATACTTCTAAGTTTCATAAAAATGTATGGAATAAAAAATTATATTCTCAAGTAATAAATAATAATGTTAATGATAATTTATTTTTAAACATAAACGATACCAATTTTTTGGTTGTTGCAGTCCTCTATATTTATTTTAAATTATTTGCATGCTATATATCTGTCTATATTTCTGAGATTAGGTATTATAACTATTTACACTATTTACATTGTTCGGACTGTTGTCATATTCACAATGTTTCAGCCATTGTATGCTCTGGCCTTCTTCAGGTGATTGGAATTTATTACGTTTATTTCATCCATTGGGCCGTTAAACACAATCAATCAAATCATTGTGGCAATTCAACATTATAGCAAAAGGGAGGAACAATAAAATTTTAAATATTTCCGGGTTAATTTTTCTATAAAATGAAGATTTTTGCTTTCCTTCCTTTTTTGTGCCTTCTCTTTTTCTAATAAATGTAGTTTGATCTTAGCATTTACAGCCAAATACTAAACCAAATGGTTGAGATTTTAAAATTTTTCTGTATCATCATCCACTTTCACATAGAAAAATTTTCCACTGCTCACTTGTATAGTAAGTATTCAAAAGCCAAAATTGTTTAGTAAAAGTTTGTTACTGGTTTGTAAACTGACTTTATGATGTAATAAAAAAAAAATACCAAAGGGAGGTAACTATAACTAAATAAGGCTACTGTTACTACTACTACTACCATATTAAAGAACCAATGAAAGTAAACTTGACCATGGAAAATTATATAATTTAATTTTATGGTTTGATTTAGCATTGCAAGTGTTGATAAAAAGTTAAATGATTTTTGTTGATAATTATAAGGAATATATATTACTAGCAACTAATAAAAATTTAGCAAATATTTTCTGTTGTTCTTGGTTTTCCATTATTAACCAATAAAAAAAAACAAATAATTTTCTTTTAATTCAATATAAAATAAGGAAAATGAGAAAATCAACAAACAATTACTGATACCTCCTGAAGTGGACTGAACAATCACAAAAAGGTTTGTCTATGAAACTTTGGAGTAGAGATGGTGAATATAGCATCAATCAGCAAAGTGACAAATTTTATATTTGTATTGATCCTATATATATATATATATACACACACAAGTAAAATTAGAACAAATGGAGTATAATTCCACTGTATGTAACATTTAATTTAAAAGAGTGTTCAATATTGAGTAGAGCTAAATATTATTTATTTTAGGATATTAAAACATGTCAAAAACGGTGAGTCCAGAAGTTTAACATTACCCAAGGAGACACATTTGTAGTGTTGAAACATAATCGCCATTATGTAGCGATTTTTAACATGTTTTAATATCCTAAAATAAATAACATATATGTCATTCGCAGACAGTACTGTTTCACTGTATCACAGCTCCTCAGTGCAACTAGACATCCAAATGCCTCAAGCCAGGACCCAAACATGACCAATTTGGTGTCAGTCAGAGTTTCTACCACTGAGCTATCATCATTCAGCAGAGAGAAACAGCTAATTCTAGTGTATTTTTACAAATGTAAACAAACACCAATCAGTCAGAGGGCTCCAATTCATTTTAATGAAGGGCTTTGCATTAGAGCAGGTGGCTGTTGTTTATAGATTCAGCTTATCTCTCAACAGTGCTCAGTGTCATTCACAGACAGTACTGTTTCGCTGTATCACAGCTCCTCAGTGCGACTAGACATCTGAATTCTTCAAGCCAGGACTGAAACCCGACTGATTTGGTGTCAGAGTTTCTAGCACTGAGTGATTATATATATATATATATATATATATATATATATATATATATATATATATATATATATATATACTCTTAAGTCTGAAATAGAAGAATAAGCTGGAATAAAGTTGTAGGTTGGAAAATTAATTCAAAATTTGTTTTTGGAAGGAAACAGAAGACAGAAAAGAATGGAAGAAATGGACAGATGGGTGGGGGGAATAAAATGAACATGAGAAATGAAATAAGGGTGGTAAATTTTGCCTGAATAATGAGTTGTCATTATTTACATTTTGGTCTAATATCCTCATTTTTGTTGTTATTATCACAATATTTTTGCCTTTGTACTCACCAACCTTCTTCAGGTATCTGCTGATCCAGTAACCTTTAAAGAATATCAAACTGACGGCTTTATTTAATCTACAGGAGTATATTGTTCTCATTCTGCTGTCTATATTTATGGAATTCTTGTGTTCTTTCTTAGTACTGACCAATTATTGCTTATCCTGTTTCCACTGTGTTTGGGTTTTACTACCTGGCTCACAATTACGATCCTATACAATATTCATCAACCAAAATTTTAATTCATTTATCTTTTTTTGTACTATTGTTCAACCAATGCAAGGCCAAAGAGCTACTCAAGGTAGAGGATTACTAAATGAAGTTGTTGCAAGGGCATACGAGAAGAAACTAAAACAGATTTTTTTCTTACAGATTTGCAGGTTATTTAAATCCATAAAATGATTTCAGATTGTAAGAATTTTTTGGTGATAATAATGATTTACTAATACAATCCCTGAAATGACAAAATCTCCTACAGAAGATAGCAATGGTGAGTGAAACGAAGGGACTAAGTGTAGTCGGTAACGACACAAAATAAATTTCACAGTGACACGAGCTGTTCTTCTCAGCCGTCGCTACACAGAAAGAGACTTCAATACTCCTTTCCACCGGAATCAGACGTACAGGCTATAACCGCCTCTTAGTACGCTAGTCAGTCAGTTCGTACGTCCAACTCTATTCCACGAAGTCCGCCGAAAAACTGAATCTATCTGTGCTGCTAACGTTTCCTTTTTATGGCACTCCGACACTGCAAAATTTGCATACGTTGTTGCGCAATCTCGTTCTGAACGAGACCGGCGCGCATAAAACGCGTCTTCACACGCGGCCATGTTTCTTGCCGGATTCGCCACGCAGGCAAGACACGTCCGTACGCGCTTTGAGTTCCTAGGTAAGTCATCACACTAAGCATAAACTACAAGACGGCGAAGTGCATGGTCATCAGTAAGAAGATGAGCCCAAGATGTGATCTGAAGTTCCGGAACACTAGAATCAAGCAGACGTGGAATTTTAAATTTTTTAAATAATGCTAAGTGTGACAGATCCGTAGGTGTATTGGGATGGCCAAGGACACATTCCAAAAGCTGGGCAGAGTACTGCGAGACAGGAGGATATCTTTGGTAACAAAGAAAAGAATACTGAATTGTTACGTGACATCCGTCCTTCTTTATGGCAGTGAATGTTGGACAATTTCCTCAAAGATAAAGAAGAGACTCGAGGCGACAGGGATGTGGTTCTACAGAAGGATGTTAAGGATATCATGGACCGAGCGAGTGAGCAATGATGAGATCTAAGAGAGGTTGCAAACAAGGAGGAGGCTTATACTTAATATCAGGAAGGGGCAGCTGAAGTTTTGGGGCACATAATGAGAAAGGAAGGCCTGGAGAATCTGATACTCACAGGTAGAATAGAGGGAAAGAGAGACAAGGGAAAACAATGCATGACATACCTGGTGAACTTAAGCAAGTGGATGACAGAACGTGGTCTGGGGAGGAAGCAGAGGGAAGGAACATGTTTAGCGCTGCAAGAGATAGAGGGAGGTGGAGAGCCATGACTGCCTACATCCTGAAAGGACATAACACATAAAAAGAAAGAATACAAGTCCTAATTAACCCATAGCTAGGGGGTAAGAGGCGGATTCATACTTTTCCAAAGGGTATTTGTGCATAACAAACCTGACTGGAAATTGAATTCGTCTCTCTGATTTCCAACTCCAAGCTGTTATCCCTCACACTACCTGCACATCCAAGTTTAAAGCATCTTGCGTTCACAAGTGGTCACTCATCTAGGTACTAACCATGATCAATGTTGCTTAACTTCGGTGATTGTACAAGAACTGATATTTCAGTGTGAAATGGCCGTAAGCCAGGAGGAAGTAAGATGTGCATATTATGGAGATATAGGGTAAAGAACAGTTGGCCTGAGACTTGAAGAGGGTGAGATCGTAGTGATTGGAGAAACATCCAATTGGGAGTCTGTTCCACAAAGTAACAGTTCTTGGAAAGATTCTATCCGAATGGATCTTCTTCCTTACCAATGGAATACAAAGGGAATGACAATAGTTCATCTCCGTGTAGATGGCATGACGGGTCTTAGCTGTGAAGGTCTGAATGATCGATTTGTTTTCCATGGCTTATCAACCCTTTGCAGGTTGTTTAAATCCAGGAAATATACTTAGATTGTAAGAATATTTTAGGGGGAGATAATAACTGGTAATACAAGACTTACTAATTAATCAATAAGTAGTCAAGTCTTTGGAGGAGTTTGGAAATGATATCACAAACTTTATGCTCCATTAGAGTGGGGAAGTCAGGTAGAGTTGGCGAGATAAATGTTATCTGACAAGCATGAAATAACCTCTGGGATATTTGTAATAGTAAATAGTGGCAGTTTGCTTCTATTGAAAATTTTATTTGATATTTTCCAGAACTTGCAGAAACCAAGTTCTTTTGTTTTCAACTTTGGTTTGGACTGCCTATACACAGCTGCTCTTTGTGTGTGCCAGAACACTTTTGTATTGCTTGCAAGCAGTCCTGAATGTAGAAAGGGTTCTACTACTGCATTCCCTGTGATAGAGATGTTAGGAGTGCCTGTGGTAAGCTTAGATAGGTGTGCCTATCACCCAAGCCACACTCTTTCCCTGTCTTTTGTTCCTTGTTTAGGATTGGGTTTCTAGTTCATTTGCCTGAGGCCTTAATGAAAGTGGATGTCATGACTTTTTGGTGATATTACCGGATGGAGGTTAAAACTCTTCATTTTGAGGGTACTGGGTTGGTAGTTTTTTTTTTCTTGCTGCATCTCAACTTGTAGCAAGGAGCTCAAACTCTTTGGTAGCACTTAGAGAATCTGCTCTGGTCAACAGTCACATAATATTAGGCTTCTTGCAGCTCTATGTTATGCATGGACAGGTGTCCCTCCAAGCACTTCCAGTGAGTAACCCCAAAGGCCACATTATGCTGTAGTTTTTGCCACCTTCCATCTGGCACGTATTGCCTTATATGACCGGCAGTGACTATTATTCTTGGCCTCTTCCAATTTAAAAGCTTATCTTCCTTCATTCTTAGTAACCCCTTGTTCTTAGTGGCTTTACCACCTTACTTGGAATGATTAAAAAAAAAAAAACTATAACAGCAGCACATTCAGATGTGAAACAAGGCTTGCTATTGGTAATTTTTGTGTGGGATAAAACATTCCATTAAAGAAAGAATTTATTTATTTGGTTGGTTGGCTGGTTGGTTGAAAGAAAGAAAGAAAGAAAAAAAAGAAAGAAAAAAAGAAAGAAAAAAAAGAAAGAAAAAAAAGAAAGAAAAAAAGAAAGAAAAAAAAGAAAGAAAAAAAAGAAAGAAAAAAAGAAAGAAAAAAAGAAAGAAAAAAAGAAAGAAAAAAAGAAAGAAAAAAAGAAAGAAAAAAAGAAAGAAAAAAAGAAAGAAAAAAAGAAAGAAAAAAAGAAAGAAAAAAAGAAAGAAAAAAAGAAAGAAAAAAAGAAAGAAAAAAAGAAAGAAAGAAAAAAGAAAGAAAAAATGAAAGAAAAAATGAAAGAAAGAAAGAAAGAAAAATGAAAGAAAGAAAGAAAGAAAAATGAAAGAAAGAAAGAAAGAAAAATGAAAGAAAGAAAGAAAAATGAAAGAAAGAAAGAAAAATGAAAGAAAGAAAGAATTCATGAGGTAAACTGTTCTGGTTACTCTCCCATGCAACAATCCTGAATCTAGAACGTGAAGCTTTATGTTAGCATTGCCTGCCCGCTACAGTTGTCCTCCTTCACAGCATCTTCTTTTTCTTACTGATGCTGTTAAATCCTTCTTATTGGTCATCATTGTTTCTTTATTAATAGCTCCCATAATGTATTTAAATTATCAAGAGGAACTATCAATATCAGCAATCACTAGTTGAATGCCTCTGAGGAGAACCAGTGCCAAACAGGGGTTTCAGCTTCAACACAACCAGGTCATTCCATGTCAATTCACCAGGGCATTACACCCACGGACTCCGAATTACTTGAAATTTGGCACAAATGTTCCCCTTCATGAGTTAGGAAAGTGTGACAAATTATTTTGTGCTAGACTTTACCGTTCTAATTTTAAGGGGGGTGTATAATTTTCCTATTTTGCCTCTAAATTAAGGCTGCACAATATCGCCGAATTTCAGTGTTTTTTAAAAATTAAAGAAAAATACTTCCATGCCTTCAATATTTCTGAAATTTGGTATATAGGGCAAATAAGAAGTGTAGAATCCAAATATTTAACTAGTTTAACCCTATACGTTAAAAGTTGTTGATTTTGACGTCATGTATTTGGGTGAGTAAAATAAAATTTTCTATCAAGTGTAGGGTTAAACTAGTTAAATATTTGGATTCTACACTTCTTATTTGCCCTACATACCAAATTTCAGAAATATTGAAGGCATGGAAGTATTTTTCTTTAATTTTTATAAAAACACTGAAATTCGGCAATGTTGTGCAGCCTTAATTTAGAGGCAAAATAGGACAATTATACACCCCACCTTAAAATTGGAACAGTATAGTCTAGCACAAAATAATTTGTCACACTTTCCTAACTCATGAAGGGGAACATTTGTGCCAAATTTCAAGTAATTCGGAGTTGGTGGGTGCAGATTTCAACTTTTTGCTGGTGTTTTGACATGGGATGACCTAACCATCAGGCAAGTTCCTTATGTAGATATGATAGCTACAGTTGCTTCAAAAACACTTAAGACCCAGGCAGATGAGCTAAGAAGGAAAGTGAAACCACTAGAAAAAACCAAGCCATCCAAATTGAATATAACAAGAGAAGAAAAGTTAGCCATCATAACCCTACAGATTGATACTTGTATGATCATGCTGCTAGCAGACAAAAGCAACATAGAAGTGATGATACATAACTCAAAATATTGAGAGAAATTGAGAAGTCTAGTTAGAGATGGTAGCTAAGTGAAAAGGATCTGTGTTACAGATCTTAAGTAAGAATAAAAATACTTTTCACTGAATAAGTACAGACAGCTGAGTCAACGTTACTCTCAGCTGCAATATACACTGCAGTTCAAAAATTTGAAGTCACCCCCAGAATTACCATGGGATGAACTTCATGGAAGAGTTAAAAAAAATTAAAAAAAGAAACGAAAAAGAGTTCTTAAAGTCATTGAAAAAAGAATCAATTATCAAACTTATACTTTGAGAAACTTTCGCAATGAATGCCAAAAATCTGTGCTGCAGTATTCAAGGCTAAAGGAGGATATTTTGACGAGAGCAAAATTTAATCAAAAAAATGCTTTTTTATTTTTTGTCATAATAAAATTTCTAATAGAAAATCATATCTCACTTTTTTTTTTAATCATGTATAATAATTTTCCCTTATTTAAAGTACAAAACAGCTACTTTTGGGGCCAATTTAAAAAATTACAAGGAGTACCCTCAAACTTTTGAACTGTAATGTATGTACAATTGTAACAGGTCACTGGCCATGTTTAAATGTTTAATTACATGAAAGTACAGATATGGAGGAACTACTAATTGCCTAATAATTATTAAAATTCTCAGGGTAATGGGTTGGATGATTAAGAAAAAATTTTAAGACAGTAAAAATTATGTTTTAAACTAGTAAAACAATTTTTGAAGATTTCCAAGGAGAATCAAACCCAGAATTAACTAGACAAGATTCATCCAAGGTTCTCAACCCTATCTACTTCCTGCTGATAAAAAGAAGACATGATGTGTTGTCTGAGTTTCTTTGGTTCTGAGAAATTAAATTTGAAAGTTTATTTACATTATACTATCTGTCCAAAACATAAGTGTTCTTACAAAATATTCTAGACAAAGAAAAATTTTGAAATTAAATTCGAAAGTTTGTTCGCATTAGGCTATCTGTCCAAAATGTGTGTGGTCACAGAAAAGAGTGATACAAATTATTCTAGAGAAAGAACAAAACATCTGCTTTTTGTTAATTCCCAAGATTGGGATTTGTTTATGTTGATTGCATAAGAACACAATTATTTTTACAGAAAGATATCTAGGAACATTCTAAACAAAGAAAGTACATCAGTTTTTTTATTTTTTTTATTGAGCTCTCCTAAGATTAAAATGGTCAGGTGAAGAAATTGGCTATATCAATGTCAAATTTGGAGAGAGGGAGTCATCTATACAAATGAGAAATCCCCAGGCAGAGAGATACAGATGGGGAATTGGGCGTAACAAGGAAGGTCACTAGAGTTTTTCTCATTGTAGGAAATATGACTGGGGAGAAAACAAACAGGACAGTCAAAGAAGCTGGTTCAGAGTAAACTGAGACTTCTTGTAAGACAGTCATTGCTAAAGAGCACACCTGCATGACAGAAGAATTGAGTGAGAATTGATGGAATGGTTATTACTTTCAAGGATTGAGGAAGAGTCAATTTATTGGTTATTACTTTCAAGGATTGAGGAAGAGTCAATTTATTGGTTATTACTTTCAAGGATTGAGGAAGAGTCAATTTATTGGTTATTACTTTCAAGGATTGAGGAAGAGTCAATTTATTGGTTATTACTTTGAAAAATTGAGAGAGAATTGACAAGCTGGTTATTACTTTGAAGAATCAAGGAAGAGTTGATTAACTGATTATTACTTTAGTGAGGAGATTCCCGAAATCACCATCCTACAGTAGAGGATTTGATTTTGCAGTAGATAATAGACATTTTATTCAACCAGTTTTTCTTATTCTCATTCAATAAACCTGCTGTTCAAGTTATCAACAGTGTTGTGCATTTTATTGAAGGTGTTTTTATTCCAACTTGATTCCTATGTTTGCTTGGACTCAAAGAGACAAAAGTTACCAAGGTCACAGGCAGGAATTATGCAATCTTGTCTGTAGTGCACAGAGGAGTACACACTAGACTTTGTTGTCAATCCCCAATATCATAAGATTTTAGGAAACCAAAATCAGCCCCATTGAGATGACACACTGACCCCAACCAAGGACAGAAAAGAAAGCTGGATGACCTGTAAGGTCAATATTATTCAACAAAGCTAGCGACCAAGGAAGAAGTGATAGAGCCAGGGAACAGTGTTGTTAGACTTGTCAACAAAGAGGGTTACAGTCTCCTTGATATTCACAAAGTTGGGATTCTATTGAGACCTATTGTCAGCTGAAGGGACTTGGCATACTACCAGCAGAGCAAATCCCTTTATTGTATCTATACATTAATTGTAAAATCTTTGTTATATGATAACACTGTTGTATCAATTCAAAATGCTCCAATCAGTAATAATCTCAATGTAGTGAGCCTGTTCACCAAATGAGGCACTGTCAGTGGTTCAAAACATTAAAATTGAATCCTTCCCTTGAGAAACATACTGCCATCACAATAGATAACCTGATAGAAATGTTAACAGTTTCCCAATTAGGATCCAACATATACCAGCAGGAAGAATTTCTTGGCTATGAGTTCACCAGTGATTGTAAACATACATATGGAATACTTCAAGGAAATGGCTTTAGGAACAGTACTGAAGCCAACAGTATGGCTGAAATACATAGATGAATGTTTCATGCTACGGTCTCACAAGGAAGCTGTACAAATACTGCTGGAATTAGTGATCTCTGGAAGAACTTTGATCTAGTTCAACTCTGAAAAATGAAACCCAAATTTAGCTAGCATTCAAGGATGTACTAATGACTTGCACAGAGATTGAGTTCAAGACATCCTTGTATCAAAAGCAAACTGACATAAGACAATTCAATTCCCATCATCCACATCGCATAAATAAAGGTATCAATTAATATCTATAATGCTGTGTAAACATCATAAATGTTTACTCAAGACACATCACAACTGGAGAGGATTAGCATCAAATGTACCCTTCAGAATAATAACAACTCTGCAAACTTAACATCAGCTTCTGTAAGCAGAAACAGAAGAGCAACGGAGGATCATAAAAATGCCGCAGTCTGTCTCCTTTTGCCAAGAGCATGTCAGAAGGGATTCAGATAATCTGTATACAATATTCAAAAGAAGTCTAACACAGAACTGTTAAAGAACTGTGCGTATTTAGATCCCTTGCAGTTGTGGCAACAAATATAAAGGTGAAATAAAATAATATTTAAAAGTAAGGTCAAGGGGACATCTAGAAGCCATAATAAGGAGTGACAATGAAATCAGGCATGGTTGATCATATATGGAAGGAAAAGTGTGGATATCAATCCATGTGAACTGAAGCAGAGAAGGATGTTGGAACATCAGATGACTAAAAGAATCAGAAATATATATATATTTTTTGATGAATTGGATGGTAAACATCCGTGTTTAATTTGCAGGAAATACATTTCAGTAGATAAAGATTACAATGCATATTATTATAGTACTAATAATAGAAAGGTAATTAATCCTGGCATACCAACTTCAGTCTTTTTCCTACCGATGTGATGTGGTTTTCCTCTATTCTACATATTTTCATGGTAACTGTTCTGATGAACATTTTTTCCCCTCGTGTCTCAACGACATGAATTCAAGTGTGCTGCTAGATTGGCAATTAGCTCTCTCAGTTTTACTATTCAAGAATCTAGATGCAACCACCACTTCTATTCTAACAGTTTCATTTCTCACACTTCTCACCTGTGGAATTCTGATTTCTTCAAAAATTTAAATGCAACATCAACTGTCATCTTTTGTCTTCCTGAACCTTATTCCTTTATTTTCCTTTCCTCACTTCTCCTCATTAAGGTCTTCTTGTTCTCTTTCACTCTCTATAACCCTGTGTCTTAGTGGCATTATCGCTTTGCTCTGAGTGAAACGATTAAAAGAAATAGAGATATTTAAATATAATAGGGATAAGATCATGAATAAAATATTGATAAACAACACCCTCAGAGAATTAGCAGTCAGTTTTAATTAAAACTTTTAGAAAAACATGCTGTGGTTTAAGCTTGCTGCATTATTGCAAATGAAATGGCCGATTCACCAAACCTTGTTTCGGAAGATGAATTTAATTTAAAAAAAGGCAGAATTAAATTTTCAGAGATGATTACTGCTGAAACTATTTTCAGATATATTAAAAAGATGTATTACTATTTTCAGATATACAGGGTGTCCATAAAGTCTCTTTACAATTGAAAAAATATATTACAAAGGCAATTGATGAGGTATCTTAATCAGATTTGTTTTATGTACTCAGTAGTTATCAAAGTTTTTAATCACATTGCTTTTGTGTATTTCAGGTATCCTCTTCATGAAAGAGGTACTGTTAAATGAACCCCTAAGAATGGCTATTCCTCAAGAAAATGCTCAATGTATGTCATGGTTTATTGAAACTAAATCGGATACACAGACACAGCGAAACTACAGAACTAAGTATAGAAGAGATTCAACATCATGTCTGTCAATTCGTGAATGGCACAAGAAATTTATGGAGACAGGGACAGTATTGGATAAAGGGAAGAATGGACGACCAACATCTGAGGAAAACACTGATCATATAAGACAAGACTTTCAGTGTTCTATAAAGTCCATCCATACTGCTTGGCAGACAGTTACATTTGCCATGTTCAATAGTATAAAGACCTACAGAAGAACTTGCAATTATACATGTAAAAAGTGCAACTTTTACAGGCACTTGAGCCAAATGATAAAGCATTGTTGAGGCTATGCTACAGAGAACATGACAAGAAATCAAGTACTGTATTGGTGTGCTTTGTGCAAGTAATGGTGCCCATATAAAGGTGTATTAAATTAGTTAAAAAAAAAAATCACTATCTATTCCTCATTTTCTAACAATTTCCATATATTTGTTCATTTGCTTTCACATTTTTTTTATTGTGAAAGGACTTTATGAACACACTGTATTACTATTTTCAGATACATTACTGTCAATGAACATTAGGGCAAAACAAAGTCAATTTGATAGATGGGAAAATTTGCACATGAGAACAAAAATGATTCTAATCTTGCTGAATATAGCAGATTTGATTTCTTTTATTGGTTAAACAAAATATCTGATATATTGGAGTCAATCAGGTCTTAAAGAAAGGAGTTTTGGTTAGCAATAGTTTTCATTATGATACTTACTGTAAATCTCCAGCATGTAATTGAAATAATACGATTTCAAATTTATGTTATTTCCTCCAACATTTTTTCCCCCTCACACCATTGAAGATTAAAAATGATAATGAAATCTTTTGCAAATTGGTGCAAATACTGAAATAATTTTGACTTGTAAGATAAAAAAAAAAAAATCAACAATTTTTTTTCATTATCATTTTAATATTTAGAATATTTCATTATGTCAATGATGAGAAAATGTTACAGCAATCAGTTTCAACAGAAACTGAGATGTCTAATGCAATCCATTCAAATCGACAATGTTGGCCAATCAAGAATATTTTCAGTTTATATTCACGCAGCCTCTCTTTCACTTGAGTTTTCGGATCAATGAATTATATGGAAAAATGATCAATCTCAACCAAAATATTTTTGTCTGGAATAAGTGTGGCCTAAAAGCTGTGATTAATAACTTTTCCTAATCAAGTTAGCAGGATGGAGAATTCAATTACCTTAAAAGGGGCAAACATTTTATCTGCTGGTATGTCCATTCTAGTGAAGGTTACAAGGGAGAACCCTATTTCAGACTCTCCACCTTTGCCATTATCCAAAGCAGCTGTCCCGTCTCATTGTTGAATCAGATAAACCAAAATCATTTCTCACTGTCTTTGTTGCATATGATTTTCTATAATGGGGTGGGTTTTTGATCACACCACTTTTGCTGCATCAGGGCACAGTAATCACCCCAGAAGTGACATATGGAACCTAACCAGCCCTGTTTCAAGGCAAAACACAACAGTTGCAATTATTTTGCAAATTGGTGTAAATAGTGAAGTAATGCACACATCATGGGAAAACGTTCTCCAGTATTCTCTTGAATAGGTCATTCCATATGAATGCAAATGGAAAAATGTAACCCCCCCCCCAAAAAAAAAATTCATTTCTTTTCATTTATGTTGTAAATCTTATAATAATTAGAAAATCATGAAAATATTAAGTGAAGATTCCTAACCGTTCTCAAGATATTGCAAGATGAAGTTTTGCTGAATCAGCATTTTCCTTTGATGGACATTTCCATTTTCTAACCCAACGATCTCACAAAAAACCCTTACATGTTCTCATTCACCAGTCGAAAATTAATGGAATCTGATAGCCTTATAGATTTTTTATTCAAGAAATCTAAATATCTCTTTAGAAATTTACAGTGTGTAACCAAACAGTAGACATGAGCAGTTTTCTGTTGAAAAAAATTAAAATTTTTAAGCAGCTGACTACATGGAAAAATTGAGAAATATCATCTTCAACCCCTAAAAGTAGCAAAAGGTGGCACAACATTTGAAAACTAGAGTATTTGGGGAATAAATCTCAAAATGTTTCATAACTGTCTCTCAAAGCTGCCAATTCTAGATCTCTTAATATTTTTTCTCGAAAATTCTGATTCATGATAATTTCGCAATTATGACCTTCTAATAAATATTTACTCATTCTGCTAAAGGTGATTAAGTTGCTAGGTAACAAAACATTACATAGTATTTGGGGAATTCATTCTCTAAGTTTTAACAATTCTCTCTTTATTTTTCAATTTTTATGAGTATTTTAATATGCATTGCAAAAAAAAAATGTAAACTATCATTAGCATCCAACTCATCCAGTTTCTAACAGACTTTGAACAATGATTGGTTGAATTGACATGGAATGACCTGAATGTCTATTTTAAACATTTTATACTGTTTTCAATATCTTTTTAAATATGAACTTTATAAGAGTGGTGAACAAAGAACTAAATATGATTACAAACCAGAATGGATTTGCAATTTGCAAATGTTTCTTTTTAAATTTCTTGGCTATAAGTTCACCATTATCACCAGTGATTGTAAACATACATATGGAATACTTCAAGGAAATGGCTTTAGGAACAGTACTGAAGCCAACAGTATGGCTGAAATACATAGATGAAAGTTTCATGCTCCAGTCTCACAAGGAAGCTGTACAAATACTGCTGGAATTAGTGATATGGAAATGGTGGAAAACATTTCTTTACACTATTTACATTGTTCGGACTATTGTTCTCATCTTTATTATCATATCCACAATCTTTCAGCCATTGTACGCTCCAGCCTTCTTTAGGTGATATAAATTGGAATTTCAAACCAAACACTTTATTTCATTTAATGGGGCAGATTGTTCTAGTTCCACATGCCATGCCTTTTTTGGATAGTTTCATTTGTTTCCTTTTTAGGAACTCAACTCTCCAAGTTTTTGATTCTCTCTGCTGTGGGCAGATACTGAATGCACATCTCTTTGGATGAAGGCACTAGATTACTTCAACCAACATTTTTACCCACATCATTCATGTTTTTTTCATTATGTGATTGCATATGAAATTTTAAACTTGTATTCCATGAAAATACTGAACCACACACATCACATGTATATGGTTTCTCCCCAGTATGTGTTCGCATGTGTGATTTTAAAGATGAACTACAAGAAAATCTTGAACCACATACTTCACATGTATATGGTTTTTCTCCAGTATGTGTTTGCATGTGCAATTTTAAACTTTTTTTCCATGAAAATACCGAATCACACACTTCACAAGAAAATGGTTTCTCCCCAGTATGTGTTCGCATGTGTAATTTTAAATATGACTTCCGTGAAAAGACTGAACCACATTCTTCACATAAATATGGTTTTATTCCAGTATGTGTCTGCATGTGAGATTTTAAAGTTGATCTCTGAGAAAATGCTGAACCACAAACTTCACATGAATATGGTTTCACCCCAATATGTCTTTGCATGTGTGTTTTCAAATGTGAGTTCCTTGAAAATGCTGAACCACATACTTCACATGAATATGGTTTCTCCCCAGTATGTGTTCGCATATGCAATTTTAGATATGAGTTCTGTGAAAATGTTGACCCACACACTTTGCATGAACATGGTTTTTCATCAGCATGTTTCCACATGTGATTCTTTAATTCACAACACTGTGAAAATGCTGAACCACATACTTCACATGAATATGGTTTCTCCCCAGTATGAGTTCGCATATGCGCTTTTAAATTTCTGCTCTGTGTAAATGCTGACCCACATACATTACATGAATAGGGTTTTTCTCCAGTATGTGTCCTCATATGAATTTTCAATCCAGACGTCTGCGAAAATACTGAACAACACACTTCACATTTATAGGGTTTCTCACCAGTATGCATCCGTATATGTGATTTTAAAGATGAACTACATGAAAATCTTGAACCACACACTTCACATGTATATGGTTTCTCCCCAGTATGTTTTTGCATGTGTAATTTTAAACTTTTTTTCCATGAAAATACTGAATCACACACTTCACAAGAAAATGGTTTTTCTCCAGTATGTGTTCGCATGTGTAAGTTTAAATATGATTTTCTTGAAAATACTGAACTGCACTCTTCACAAGAATATGGTTTCAGTCCAGTATGTGTCAGCATGTGAGATTTTAAAATTGATCTCCGTGAAAATGCTGATCCACACACTTCGCATGAATAAGGTTTCAAGCCAGTATGTCTTTGCATGTGTGTTTTCAAATGTGAATTCCGTGAAAATGCTGAACCACATACTTCACATGAATATGGTTTCTCCCCAGTATGCGTTCGCATGTGTAATTTTAAATATGAATTCTGTGAGAATGTTGACCCACACACTTCACATGAATAAGGTTTTTCATTACCATCTCTCCACAAAGTTCCTAATTCATGATTCTGTGAAAATTCTGAACCACATACTTCAGGTGAAGTATGTGGTTCAGAATTTTCACAGCATTTCTCCCCAGTATGAGTTTGCATGTCTTTCAAATTTGTGGTCTGTGAATTTAACAACCCAGGCACATTATATGAATACAGTTTTTCTCCAGCATGTGAATTTTTAATTCAGACCTCTGTGAAAATGAAATAGACATTTCCCAGGAAAATTGTCACCAGTATGTGTGTTTTCAAATTTAAGCTCTCTGAAAATACTGAGGTACAAAAATCAGATGAGAATGGTCTCACAGCTGAGTGAGTCAGCATGTCTTTTTAAATTTAAACAGTATATGCTGAAGTACACAGTTCACATAACTATGGTTTCTATACAGTATTTGTTTGTGTAGAAATTCGGTTAAATTTCTAATCTTTCTTCATAAGTACTGAATATGTTTTCATGCGTATCTTGCAATGACAATCCATCTAGTGTATTTTCAAAACAGCACTCTCAAATACAAATTTTAAAATGTTTTCTGCTATTTGTTTTATCAACTTTTCAGTCATAAAGAACCACAGTAATATTAAATCATGCAAGTTCATATATTCAATGCTAAAATGATGATCATAGTTTCTCTATGCAATATCGACATCAAAGGATTTCATTTGTTTCCCACATTTGAAAACTGAAAATAGACAAGGTATTATTAAATTATATCATTGGAAATTCTTAGGGTAATTTTGATTTTAATATCCAAAACAATTTTTACATTACAAATACAGAATTATCTTCAGTTGGTTTCTTCACTTATATATATATATATATATATATATATATATATATATATTGTTTAAAATTTGAACTGCTAAAAATCAAAGTGGAAGAATAAATTATTTGTATCTGATATGATAGAAAAAAGATCATGAATTTTCCAGAACTCTAAACAAAGATATTTTTTTTACTGCTTCTGTGAAGTGATTGGCCTAGAAGCTCAAATATATCAGTTAATCCCCATAAAATGAATTCTTCTAACAGAAATTAAATAATATTGAATTTTAGATGCTCTTTTGTTCATGTAAAATTTTTCAAATCCAAGTGCAGAAAATGAATTAATTTTCATATACAACATTTATGTCCACTTCATCACTAACAGGGCTTACAGCCATTATGTTGAAATACCAGGTCCTGTACAATCACCAAATTTAAGCAACATTAAGCCTCATCAGAACCTAGATGGGTGATCACTTGAGAATATCAGCTGTTGTAATAGATAACGGCTTTGTCATTAGTCCAAGAGCTGAGTTTCAATTCCAGTCAGGTTTGTTATATTCACTTACATGCAAATACCTTTAAGAAAGATATGAATTCACCTCTTCTCTTCCTAGCTATGAGTTAATTAGTAAGATTTGTATCACTAAATCATTATTATCTCAAAAAAAAAATTCTAACAATCTAAAAAATTATTTTCTGGCTTTAAATAATCAAAAGGGTTGATAAGCTGTGCAAAACAGATCAATCACTAATTTTCTATTTTAAAGAAAAAAATGTGCGATCGGAATATGAAGTTAGGTAATGAAAGTGTTTGGATTTGATACCAAATTTTTTTTCATAATCATGAAAGTATCTTTTAACTGTACATTTGATAATTATTGGGTCTGTCTATATTTCTGAGATGAGGTATTATGTACAGTATTTACATTAGTCGGACTATTGTCCTCATCTTTGTCGCCATTTTTGTCACAACATTTCGGCCGTTGTATGCTCCGGCCTTCTTCAGGTGGTTGTAATTTTGAACCGAACCCTTTATTTCGATCACTGGGGTAGACTGTTCTAGTTCCAATACCCCAGTCTACCCCATTTTTTAATCCTTTCTAGCATGTTCAATATTTTGGTTAAAAATCTTGTTTTTCTCATGTCAGTGATGGGTCAAAGATTAGTATGGGGAATTTAGCATCTTTTTTACTTCTTTTTTTTTTGCAGTAAAAAACACATTGTATTGAAAATTGTTGCAAAAATCAAATTGTTAGATTTTAATGAAATTTTCAGGACTTATTCACAAATGAATGAAATTAGTTTTTAAATATTTTGTTTTAGAAAATCTTAGTAAAAAATTTTTTTTTCTATCTGTTATTTCCACTTAGTTAATTTGATGAAATTTTGAGAAATTACAATTTTAGGGTCTTTGTATTTATATTAGTTAATAGAAGGACTCCTTGGAGAATTTAAATCATCAATTTGTCAAACAGAAACATCATTTAATGATAATCTGCTTTGAATTGTAAAATAAAAAATGAAAGTAAAACTATAACATTATTTAATTAGAAAAGCTTGTAATTGCTTTAATAAATATGATATATTTAGGACACTATTGTCCTACAAATTTTTTTTTCAATGAATAATGAATTTTTACAAGAATTATTTTTTAAAAAATCTTAATTAGAAAAATTTATCAAGTTTTAAATCTTTTTAATTTCTGCAGTTATGATGATATTAAGTGAAAACTATATTTACTAATCATGAATAGAAAAGCTTAATACAAATCATCAAACACCAATGCTTTTAAAATAATTTAGAATTTTTTTATTAGTGTATAGACATTCTATTTTTTGTAAGTATGGGTGACCATACACAACATTATCTTAAAATAAGGATGATGACTATAGTAAATTTTAAAGCCAAAATTTCTAAATTTCAATAAAATTTTATATGACAGAGATTATTTTTCTAAATTTTTAAGATTACTGAGTACTTAAAAATTAAATTAGAAAAGGCTCACACATCATTTTCTTAAATTATATTTTACAGATAAAATCTCCATAGAACAACATTAGACCTGTCATCATCTTATCAAACAAACACGTCATAACAGCTACTGTCAGTTAAAAAATGCATTTCAGCAATATTTTAAACAAAGTAAATAATAGTTGTTCCAAATCAGATTAATCATACTTAAAATCAGCTAATATTCCTCAGATAAAGTTTGAAAAAATTACATTTTACTTTTGGAAGATTTTTTAATAAAGAAAATTACACTGTGATGAAAGACAACTAAAAAGGGCACTAATTGGCTATTTTAGCAACAAAGAAAAAAGAAAATTTAATTTTAGCCAATTTAAATTAGTTTTTGAAATACAGCAAAATATTTTGCTCATTGGAAATATTAAATTTAATCTCTTAGCTTGAAATTAAAACTAAAATAAAAGCTTCAAGAAAGATTTTTCATTTTTTTAAATTAATTAAAAACCTTAGGTATCATGTTTTTCTGTTGAGGGGACATAAGAAATATATATATATATATATAAGAAATCTATTAAGCCTAAGAAAACACTATCATTATGGGTTCGAATATAAAATTTCAAAATATTTTGTTGGACTTTTTTTTTTCTTGTTTACACACACACACACACACACACATATAGGCTCCTGAAAAATTTATTTCGATTGAGCTCTCTGGGGAGGAAGTGCGGGTTTGTAAACAGTGACTATTACGGCTCATAATGCAAAACTCTTCGGTAAATCGAATCGAGTTCTCTCTGTCACTGTGTGTTTATCTAAAAATAAATACGCTTAAATTCTCCTTCATCCCTGCCGTGTGTCAATGGCTTAGTGGTAGAAATCCCGAATGACACTAATTCAGTTGGGTTTCGATCCTAGCTAGAGGCAAATGGACGTCTAGCCACACTAATGAGCTGTGATACAGTGAAACAGTCTGTCTGTGGATGACAATATATATATATATATATATATATATATATATATATATATATATATATATATAGAGAGAGAGAGAGAGAGAGAGAGAGAGAGAGAGAGATTTCTTTCATTCACTGATATATTCATAAAATTATCAATAAAAAAATTGTTTTCATAGTTATTTATAAAATGGTAAATAATAAATATTGCATTGTGTTATACTCCACTGAGATTAAATCTCTGATTCACTCTACATGTTGGTCAGATGTGAGTCTTAAGAAAGCAAAGCTATAGAAGTTGTTTGATGTGCAGGGGCTCCAAGCATCACATCTGGCCCACAAAACAAGATCCCACAATTAAATACAATAGCCAATCAAATGTTCCTGCAAAAAAAAAAGAAAAGAAAAAAAAGCCACCTGTCGACATGCTGTCACTGCTATTATCGTTTCTCTCATCCCAACAGTGACCTCGCCCAAGATTCACTAATCTCATCCAACTCTTCCCATGCAGAATGCAGCCAACAGGCTTGCTTCAACACCGCTAAGCCCCTGACACCAAAATGATTCCTAATATCTCAACGTCATCACCACAGTGACCCCATTTTGTTGATACCATATTTGACCAGAATCCAACAGAAACATTCCACTCAATCAACCTTTACTATCCATTCCAGGAATTCCTTGTCATCACTGCTATGATCCCTGTTTACTATCAATGTTAATGGGAATCAATGTTCTCTATCTACACCTAATCTCTTGTAGCCATCACCATAACCTTGGCAACCAATGCACCTTAACATGAACCAACCTACCACCATGACCTTCATCGACCAACCTCCCAACCCAACTTACCAGGTAGCTCAGATTCAACATCTTGGCATCACACAACTGCTAGCCCATCAAACACCTCACAGAAGTCGATTTCAACTTTAAAGAAAGGTTTGCATCAAAAACCACCAATGGCAAATCCACTCTAGATCTATCCTCTGACCTTAACTGTGACCTCGGACAACCAACCCAAGAAATTGGTCAACTGCCAGCCCTACTGACAACACCCTTACACCTAATTGCTTTCCTGACCAACAGCAACTGAAGAACCACACATGAACAATTTTTCACAAATTTTAAACAACTATGTATATATTCTGAATTTTTATGACTGCACAATGTTGAAAATTTAATCTTTGTTTGTTTCCTTTGCAACTAAAAGCTTGTTATAACAATAGTTTACATATTTTGATAATTTTGAAATAAAAATAGATTTCTTTTCACATTTATTTCTTTAAAAAAGTTAAATAAATATTGCATTGTACTTGGTTCAGATATTTTTTATAATCTTGTAAATAAACATTGCTGAGGGAATGAAGGTAGTAGAAAATAATAGCGGTGTCAAGGGAAAAACAGTCCTTTTGGCACACTGGTTTTTGTGGGCACAAAAGTTGAATTTTTTTTTAAGTAAATACGATTTTTTTTTTCAGTCCAATTTGAAGGAAAATATTGTTTTATTAAATTATGCAAGCACTAACTCTCAACAAAAAATTACTTTTTTTTAGCTATATTGAATTATTTTTTGTAAAGTTTGGGACGAATTTTCAGTATGTTTAGTACACTTCACACTTAATATTACGTTTGTTTTTTGTTTTGTTTTTACTGAAATAATACCTTAAGTTTCTTGTTTGTTTTTTTTTTTAAATCTAACAGTTAATTAATTGTATGTAGTTACTTCAAATTTTCAAGAACATAATCGAGGTGGTGATAAAAAAAATGACATTAAAAATATTTCCACAATGCTTTCAATAAAATATCCTACTCCTTATACAATTCAATTATTTATGAATAAGTGCTGAAAATTACATTGAAATTGGACAATTCCCTGATTTTTGGTGAATTTTTAAAAACAGGGCTTCAGTAACGTTCTTTTGTTTGTTTTCCACTCATTTCGTAAAAAAAAAAAGAAAAAAAAATTATTTTTTCTTTTGACAGTACCTAATGAGCTTTATAAATAAAAATGCATTTAAGAAGCTTCTTACATAATTGGTGACTGAATTATAATTTTAATTCTAATATCCTACTCCTAAATGTAATTTTAAAAAAGGAAAATTGTGTTAATTATTTATTAACAGAATTTTCCTTTTTTAAAATTACATTTAGGAGTAGGATATTAGTCAATAATTCTGAAACTTTCGATTAGTTAAACATCGATAGAATAATCTAAAAAGAGAAGAAATAATACAGACGTTAAAAAACACCCATCAAAGAATTAGGGAGACTTCTTTTTTTATTACTAAGAACTCATTAAAATTGCTGTAAGAAGTTATTTTAATTGAAACCTTCACGAATGTTTTTTTTGCGAATTATTTACAAAGTCAACATAAAAATGTCAAAAAATAAAATCAGTTTTTAGTTAGTAAACCAAATTAACAATTAACCTTAGAATAACAAAATATTATAAAATCATTGTTTATTAAAAAAAAGGAATCATTTAAAATATCTTTAAAAATATCTTTTTCTGTTTGAGGAACGATGTATTTTTTACCTTTTTTTTTTTTGTTTGTTTGTTTGTTTACTAATAAATTACAAAAATGGTTTCTCTTTCTGTAAATTAGTTCAAAAGGAAAAAAGTTATACTTACTTTTTTTCTGTTGAATTTTTTGTGTAATTCTGAATTCAACATTATAGAGAAAAAGGAGAATCAATGAAATTATTGAATGTTTCTAGTTAAATCATCTTTTAAATTTTTCGCGCCTTCTCTTTTCAATCCATAAATGTAGATTAATTTCAAAATGTTTGCAGAAATGAGCAGTATACACCACCAGTGAACAAATGGTTGATGCTTTAAATGTAAGATTACGAAACAGTTTTCAAAATTTTGTTACTCGTCTGCCTATAGAGAAATTTTGATTACAAACAGAAAAATGTCTGCTCGAGAGCAATAGTCAAGGGAGATAATTCATGTAAAATCAGTTGTTTTTTTATATTATTTATTTATTAAACGAAAATAAGACACGCTCACAATGGAATATTAATACTTTTTTCTTAATTAAACACAATAAAGGAATTATTTTTGAAAATAACAATTTACGAATGCAGAAATGATTAAAATAATTTATGCTATATTTTTTATTGTAAAACTGGAATTTATTTCGAAGAAATCACAAAAGAAGAGGGGTAAAAAAAAGCAAGTTCTACTTATTTGGTCAACCCGAATTTATGGCCTTGTGCTAGAGATTAAGCTACGTTAAGCAAATTTCTATTTAGTTATTCAAACCCACGTGAAATCCAGGATTTCAAATATAGTTCTTTTTTTAAGGTTGATGAAGCATTGGCTGGTATGTTTGAGGCAACACACTTTTCTTTTCCGTCTTCCCTAAAAAATCTTTTAGCCGAATCCAGGACAAAAACTCCGCTTCTTATCCAAAAAATGATTAAAAATCCCAGTCTCATAAATAAAAATAAGTTTCATATATAAAAAGAAACAAACTCCCTGCCCCATTTTTTTTTCTCCATATTTCTCTGATGAAGCTGTAAAAGTGACATATGTCAGTTTTATAAACGTTTCCTATTTGTTCTTTATCTTAAAATTCTGTCGGATTTTGCCATATTTGATTGCAATTTACATTTTAGAATATTCTCAAAAATCAAGATTTGAAAACTTAAGGCTATTATTCCTCCAGGTTACTTCATAAATAGAAGTTACGAAATATAATCTCCACGTTCACCTTGACAAAGTTCCTTAACAAATGAAACATTTTGGCACAAGAAAACTTTCCTATTGTTTGGGTTTTTGTTTTATTCAAATAAATATGCACCGACCCTTTCCATTATATCTTAATTTGATGGTCACTGCACAATTTTTTGTTATTATTAACGTTCACCCTATACAAGGCCCAAGAGCCACTTAAAGTAGAGGATTACAACAGAGCTTATGGTATGTATGGTAAGAGTAAGAGGTACAGTTCATGAGGATATGAGGGGGGGGTAACAGTTAAACCTAGACTTGAACAGGCTAAGAATTTAATGGTTGTAAAAGCATCCTCTTGGGAGTTGGTTCCACAAAGAAGTGTTTCATGTGAAGAATCTGTTCTAAGCTGGAACTTACTTCTCACTAATGAAATACAAATGATTGCAATTTTACTGAATATAGCAAAAGATTTCTTTTACTGCTTTAAACAAAATGGAATCACTTAGGTCTTAAAGCAAGTTTAGATTAGCAACAATTTTCAATAAGACATTTTATGTAAGTCTTACAATCTCCAGTGTGTAATTGAAACACTACCATTTCAAATTGTCTCTTCTGATATTTTCCCCCTCATTCTATTGAAGATAAAAAATGACAATTTTTTTGCAAATTGATGGAAATATAAAAATAATTTCTACATCTCAGATAAAAACTTAAGATTAAATTTTTTTCAATATCTAAAATGTTTCATTACGTCACTGAGGAGAACATTTTAAAACAAGTAAATATTTCAGTTAGAAGTAACTCTGCTAAGTATTTCAAGAAATAGGACTCAAAATAAACCTTTCCAAAACAGAAACAATGATCTGGAATTGGAATGAAAGCAGTAATGGCATGAACTCTGAAACCATTCTAAAAGTTCAGGATATGGAATTAGTAAATATTAAATACTTCTAATACTTCAGTGTAGGGGACAATGATAACAAATTTAGTATAGCAAATAAGGAAACTGAACAAAGAATAATCTGTGTTGGAGGTAGTTTTGCTCATGAGTAAGGAAATCATTCTCTTCAAGGATGAAGATATGCATTTTGATAATCAATGAAATGAGGATAATACTTGTGTCTATAATAACAGCTATATCAACCAAAATGAGAACACAAATTCAAAATAATACAAGAATATGTTTCATTTTTATTAAAGCTTTTTCAGAGAATGAAACATGGAAAAAAGATTTTGTAATTTTATTTTTGTGTTGTTTGATTTTCATAAAGAAGTGTACCAAAGAAGAGGAACCACATAACTTGAGGGCTTTCAACAGCAGCAACAGCTAAAATGGATAGTACGTGTAATTTGAAGAAAAAATAATGACATAATCAAAATGTTGACATTCCACACTACTTCAAACAAAAGGTTAGAAAGGAAACCCATGTCAATATGTAAGGTTCCCACAGTTCAGCCAATGATTACCCCCATGTTGCATTCCGATCCTCAATCTTCTTGATGTTCACCAAAAGCTGAGAAAGCGCGCAGTTCATGCTCACAATGTAACACGATGATAGAAATGCCACATTGAGAAACAAGAATGCAAATCCTGTATCCCATATCATATGTAGATGTTTTATTCAGCTCTTTGCCTGATCATCCACGTGGGTAGGTCAGTGATACTTGGGACAACTTCTGCTATGTCAGCTTTTCCCCTACCAATTCCTTGCCCATCAACTCATCCTGACATGGTGGTTGGGAAATCCAAATAGAAGCCTTGGACATGCCCTACTAATGCCATATCAGAACTCTCCCTGATCCCAAGCATGACTCTTAACATAGACCAATATGGATATACTTTATATCCGGCATTTTTGCCACTTGATCACCAAAAACCCCTCATCCATCCCTTTACTTAAACATTACTCTTCAGTCAAAATGGATGCTGCTTAGAAGACTGAACTTTGAAAAGAACTATCTACTGGTTCATGAAACAGAAACACTTGAAATTTAGATAAAACTACCTCTTCCCCTTCTACATGGGTGTCCATAGTGTCACAAGTACACAAAAGAGTGATAACCGCTATTGGACTTGAGAAAACTATTTTCCAGAAAAATTGTTCGAAGAGAAAGGTTTTATAAATTTCAACTGACAGTAGTACAAGCTGCTCAGTCAATGAATGCTTAATGTTTCCTTATAAGGAAACAGTTATTATTGCCATTACCAACTGGCATCCCCACCCAAATTCCCTCTCTTATCCCCAAAGATATGGATTGAATAATAGGGTACACTGGACTCTCTTGCCTTAGATTGCAGTCAATCTAGGACAGGGGTTGGCAACATTTTGGGGAGAGTGGGCTAGAAAGCTATGCATTGTCTCAGAGGAGGGCCATAATATCAAATGTATTATAACAGATTGTCTCGACCTCAGACAGCTCTGTCCAGAAGGCTACATTGGTCTGGAAGTTTAAAGAAAAAACAAAGTTAATGTTGTATTATTTAAACACGGTTCCTTATTTTACCGCAGGAATAACAGGTCAACAACTAAGAGAATTGACAAAAAATGCAAATGCCTTACTACAGATGAAATACAGTTAGAAATGGAAAATATTTAATGAGACACTTGTTTCTGCTTATTGTTCAATAATTTCTCCATGTCAGGTGAAATATTTGTTGATGACAGGAGCAAAATATACAGGTGGTCGTCACCCAACCTTGTTCTTAAATGACTTTTAGTATATTTCATTTTTGAAAAAAAGTTGTTGACAGGCATATCAGTCAGTTATATGCCATACATGATACATGCTTAGACGATCATGCTTTTTTCGATACATGACTGATGAGGCAGATTTTTTTTCTGTAGTAGGTTGCCATTTCTTTCTGTGGTAGATCAGTTGCCACCCAAAGCTATAGAACCTGGTCTGTCCTGCTATTTATCCATAGCTGGAGGGAAAAGAAGAGGATTAATACCTTTCCCAAGGGTATTAGCACATAAGCGAATGTAATGGATTTGACTTCCAAACTGGGCATCTCAACATGGTCAGCAAGCTTGTCTCACTAGAACGATTACAACTGAGCAGTGATTTCTCTCCTCACCGGGTGCCATGTACTTTCAGCCGTGTGCCACATCTAAGCCCCGCTTCGACAACCACCATAGGTACTTTCAAATAAGGACATTACCCTTTTCACATTATTTAATAGGCTTTTCTATTTTCCGCTTGGGAAAACACATTTCTTGTACAAGTCAGCAGAGGATTCAGAATGAAATTTTGGTTTCAAAAATTCGTCACATTGTAAGTCAATTAGCTCCAACTGATATTTTTTCTGTCGCACCCCAAATTATTTAAATAATTAGTTTCCAGGTGTTAAGTTGGTGGGCTGGACAAAAATGCTTTCGGGCTGGATGTGGGCCGGGGGTTGCCGACCCCTGGTCTAAGTCTTTCATCCCCATCCCAATTGAACTCACAAGTACTACTACTTCTCTATATGCCGTGTCACCTCAGGACATTGGCAGTCAGGGCCTTCCACAATTTCCTGTTCCTTGTACCTCTTAATAAATTTTGTCATTTTTCTATCACCCCTAAACCTTGTTTTGCCAACCATTTACACAAACTCCTTATTCTTCTTCCATCTGCCATGTCCCTTGAAGATGTGGGCAATCATAGCTCTCCACACTTTCCTGTCTCTTGTAGCTCTTAATAAATTTTGTCTGCGGGATATCTACCAACTAGTATTTAGTCACCCCCACACGAGGGTATCATGTGGCACAAGGCTGGTTTAACGTGGCATCCCCGGGCCCGTGGGCCCGGCCAAAAATATATATACCCTTTGAACCTTGCAGTCAGATGTGGCACAAGGCCGAATTTAATGTGGGGTATTCAAGCTCGTAGGCTTGGAAAAAAATTCCCTGTAGACCTCGTATAAAATGGGGTCAGGTAGCTGTTTCCTGAGATGAGACTCTGCACTTTGACATAGCCTTGTCTGGGGATCCTCTCTGCCCAGCGGTAGAGAGTTTGACCAGCACAGCCAGAGACGAATCGCCAACTGCAGACCAACATACAGTATTTACTACTGTATTTATGTGAATGGGAACATACACATTATCATTCGTAGGTATGCTACAACAATTTTGATTTAAAAAATGTGTTGCATTGTAAGTTGATGAAACTCCAACTGATATTTTTTCTGCCACTTGCTCCACAAATTAATTAAATAATTAGTGTCCTGGTGTTGGTGGGCCAGACAAAAATGTTTCTCGGGCTGGATGTGGCCTGGGGGCTGGGGATTGCTGAGCCATGGTCTAGCAGAAGGAAAAAGCAATAAGAAACCACTCCATTATCTTTCCCAAGATGGCTTTGAGCTACTAGACTTAGGAAGCCTATTTTCCTGAAAAATTGTTTTAAAAGAAAGATTTCATAAATTTCAACAGACAACAGCACCGGCTGCTTGGTCAATAAATGTTGAATGTTTCCTTGTAAGGAAACAGCTAATATTACCATTACCATTACATTAAGATGTCAAATGTATTCCATTCCAGCTCCAGTTTGTTGGTGAAGCAATAATATTTTTAGTTTTGATTCACCGATTATTATCTACTGAATTTTTCAATTAACAATTACGATGTATGAGGTCTGTCTGAAAAGTAAAGGGACAGGGTGTGCTGTGGGAGCTATGGGCATAGTCCACAGTGAGTTCTTGCCACAGGGGCAGATGATTAATCAGCAAGTCTCCAAAGAGATCCAGCGATGTTTGCTTCATTCAGTGTGGGAGAAGAGACGAGAGCTGTGGCAGGACAAATCGAGTCTTCTTTAACATTATAATGAACCTGCTCACAATTCCCTGATCATCTGGCAGTTCCAGGCCAAGAAGACTATCTCCATACTAGAACAACCTCCCGATTCACCTGATATTGCTTTGTGTGACTTTTTTCTTTTTCCCAGGCTCAAGGGGAACCGTTTCAAAGGTGTGGAGGCCATCAAGAGGACTGTAACGATAGAGCAGAGGGGGCACCCAATAAGAATCCTTCCAGCAGTGCGTAGAAGCGTGGCAGAGAGGGATGGAAAAGTACATTAGAATCAAGTGAGTGGGGGTCACATTGAAGGGGAAAACATGTGGTTTGTTGTTTGGAATTGAAATAAACTGTTTGTGACACAAGTCCCGTTAATTTTAGACAGACCTTGTATAGCGATATGAAGAGTTGGGAATTTGAAGAATTACCATTTTAATTGGACATAACTCAAAGTTTATCTATCTCTCAGCAGTAGCAACTAAATTATTTCCATCTGGGACATGGATAGGCAGGAAGCTTGGATTAAAGACTTTTTTCTGATCAAGATGGCAAGGGTTGATAATCTATAAAAAATAAATCAATCAATTAAAAACAAAATGGACTGAACACATCCTCTTTTATGGAGGTTGAACTTTTTAATTGATTGATTTATTTTTTTATGGATTATCAACCCTTGCCAGGTTATTTATATCCAGGAAAAAAATATTTAGATTGTTATCTCAAAGAAAATTCTTACAGTGATAAAACTCTTACTAATTAACCCATAGCTGTGGGGAGAAGAGATGGATTCATACATTTCCCAAGAGTATTTATTCATAAGTGAATATAAAGATCCTAACTGGTATTGGAACTCAGCTCTCTGATTAACAATTCCAAGCCATTAACCATTACACCACCTGCACATCCAAGCTTCAGTGATTGTATGAGAACCAGTGTTTCAATGTGATATGGCCATAGGCCTAGTACATTCTGGTGAGTGTTATAGAAACCTATTATCTATAAATTGCCATGAGTACTTAGGAAATATATTAATGTGATTTTTATTTGCTTTCTACATGGTTTTCATTTCTGAATCGTTCTTCTCCATGAGTGGCTAACATACAAGGCAAGAACTCATTATACCCTAATACTTAACCCACAGCTCTCTGTAGGAGTGAATATTGATTTATGCCTCTCCCACAGGCATCAATACAAAAGTGAACAGAACAGGCCAGGAGAGAATTTGAACTCAGCTCAATGATTATACTTACCTCACTGATAACTGGATTGCTAGCCACAGAGCCAAACTACAAGAGTAAATTACAATAATAAAACCTGGAAAATATTAACGTAAAATACCATCTATTTCAATGATTCTCAACGGCCATGCCACGGCACACTAGCGATCCTTTTAAATATTGTCACAGTATTTTTGTATTTCCTTCAATGTGTATTACCTGCATTAAAGAAATGATCCCTATTATAGTTACCCACCTGAAAAGGATCAATAAAAATATTACCTATTATTATCTGTCATTGAGCACAGAAAAGTAGGACTGAATGTGAAATCCCCTCATAAATGTTCCTTCTAATATTGGACTTCAGTTATAAGAAGAACAAGAATTGGCCACCAGTTCTAGTGATTGCAGACTCAAAATAAAACATTGAAATAAAATAAGTTCATATTTCTGTGTGTATTTCTTTTAAAAATCTATGGTTTTATTTCATAACATGTAAATGTGCTGTTGTTTGAAAAGTTTGAGAAACACTGATCTATTTTGACAGTATGGATAAATTACTTCTTCTTCTACTACTACTACAACAACAACTAATAATAATAATAATAATAATAATAATAATAATAATCATCATCATCATCATGGATCCTACAGACAGCAGTACAACTCCTGAATGACCCACATTGCAAAGAGATTTTTGTTAGCTGAAAGTAAATATAATAACTTGAATAAGACTAAAAATTCAAAGTGGGACACATTGAAAAGCACAAGTGACATTGGTGAATGAGATCATCCCAATGAAAATGAGACAAGAAAAAAAAGAGGGAGGATGATAAAAAAGTGACAGCAAACAATGTTAAGGAATGGTATAGAATATAGATGTAATGCAGACCAATGATTAATGGCTTAATGAAAAGCATGAGGAAAGAGAAATAATGACAAATGATGTGCTCATCAACAGGTTGCATAAAATCAAAAGAATGAATACTGTTCTGTTACCACAGTACAAACCTGTATTGTTTACTTCCCCTTGTCTCTTTTTTCAGTTTAGTTACCTTTTAGATTAGTCACTGTTTTTGACCACTTTCTTATCAGCCTTAGTTGTCACTGGGTTGGAGTGATTTGGTTCATTTAACAGCATATCAACTCCTTATGGGTCATTTAATGCCAAAATGTAATTTTCTTGTGAGGTTTGGTCACCACCCAAATGTATTGCTGGTAATTTTTTTATTACTAAAAAAATGTATTGCTTGTAATTTTTCTAGTGTATTTCACTATTTACCCATAGTTGGGTTCCTAACAGGTGCTACCACCCTTGGTCAGGGTGGATCTGGAAACACCAGCAATTAAGAGGTGGTTACACATTACTCAAAACCTCCCAATCAGAGGCCTTACTGGTAAATGTAGTTTATTATCATAGCCAGGACGAAGTTGTCACTTGAACCCTCACAGTAAAAGGATGAGCCCAAACACATGGTTCTTATTTTCTCATCTTTGTAAATCTTACACCCAATGGTAGCATTGCTGGTATGTAACCTTTAAAATCTTTTCTATCTACATTAGTCTCTTTTAATGTCATGTATTTATTTGAACATTGTTGAAGGTAACCACCTTTGTATACATTTATTTTATATTTGTATTTCTCTCTAGTATCCCTTTCCTGCATGTGTTCACTGCTTACACACTCTTCCCAAATGTAACTTTCATTCTTTCTGAGAACTTACACTGCAAAATTGAAACATATTCCTGTAGCAAACTTTATAGTTATTGTTGGTTTCAATCTCCATGGGAACAACTGCAAAATACTTTCCCCTCTCCAATTAATAGGCAGAAGTACACAAACATATGGTGGGATTTTTTCCTAGCCAATAAAATAGGTCGGTTCTTGGTTTCATCTGACTCAGTCCTGGTCTGTCACATCTTGAAGTCAGAATGCTGTGTTCACTTGTCCAAACTTGCTCTTGAGTGTCAACTCCACTTCTTGGTTTGTGAACTTTTTGCCATATTACTCGTACTTTGATGTATTACTCTTAAGTTGTCTTGCATATATTGTTTGCTTGCTTTGTATTATATTTTTGTCCTGTTCTTTTCATTTTCTTGTTATTGCAAACTTTGTCAATTCTGTTTGTCAGACAGTTCTGTTACTTATTTTGTATTTAACCACGGCTACTCACTCCACAATTGTTTTTCTTTTCTTTTTTATTATCATCAAGACACCATTTCCAAATTGACTGCCAACCACATTGCTTTCCCTTACCTGTCCATGTCTTTTTTTTAAATACAAATGTTCACTCAATAGAAAGCCAAGGAACCACTCAAGCTAGAGGGTTACTTTTGTTACTGTTATAGCATACCTACAGATGATAATAGGTATATCTCCATTCACATAAATACAGTAGTAAATATTGTATATTGATCTGCAGTTGGAGATTCATAGTGGAATTCACTTGACTCACTTCTAGCAGTTGACTACTTCTACGCATCACTGGCAAATCTTATATGTGTTGTTCATGTCCTAAGTATTATCATTCATTACCAACCTACGTGTGATTATTCTTTTCAGTAAGGTTCCCTAGGTTACAACAATTATCCACCTCAAACTTCATGTAAACAAAGTATTCTCTATCTTTTATCCATTTTGACAAGCGGTCTTGCTTCTATGTTCAAGGTTCAGGCTGCTTTTGTCATATTTCTTTTTACTCTTTTGTTTGTTTGTTATTTAAACTAAATTAGTCTTATGAGTGTTTCTTTTTCTAGCCTTACAATTTTGGCTTTTAATAAATCTGCATATGAACAGAACTTTGTCTTCAAAGTCTTAATTGCCAAATGGTTTTTTATCTGGCTGTCTTGAGGTATGTATACCTATGAGTAATATGTGTAGTCAGGAGGCAGGACACACATAATCGAAAAGAAAGACTTCAAAGATGGAATGAATACATTGGAGAACTGTTTAATGACATAACAGAGAGAGAAACCTGCAATAGGACTTGAAATATTAAAGACTGGCACATGACAAGATGAACAGGAAAAAGTTGCAGGATGAGATAGGATTGTAATAGAAAAGGGAGGAGGAGCATTTCATCACCACCAACACAACACTGGCCAACTAATCTCCATGACAACTTAACATCAGGACAACTCACCACCATCCTACTCAGCATGAGGCCAACTCAACGCTGGCATCAAAATCATAGCTTCAAACCAATGTTGGCTGTCATAGTGTACACATCTCTTAGATTGGCTTTAACTAGTAGAGATTTTAAAAGTTTGGCTATTTGTTTTAGTGATTTATTAGTTACAACTGGCCAGCTGACTGATGTTTAATTTTCAAGATTGGATAAATAACCCTTTTTGAAGCAGTAAATACAAGACTGCACACAGAGCTGGGGATGGAGCAACCCTCAATATGAAAATTCATTATGGGGCTGCAAAAAGTGCAATGAAGCAAAGATGCATTTTTTGAGCAATTAATTGGAAGTCATCTCCTCCACTAAAACTGAAGAAGTATGTATATGAAGGCTTGATAAAGTCCCTTAGAGGACAAAATATATTAATTAAATTTTTCTTTTGTCTTTATTCATATCATCCTTTTACAGATATACTCCATCTGAAATTTTTACACAATGTAAGGCATACAGATGAAACTGTGTTGATGGCAAACACAGAAAGAAAACTACAAGAACTCTTTGATGATATATAGCGAAGGAAAGTAGGAAGAAAGCACTAATTATCAATTGTAAGAAAACAGAATGTATGATTGTTAGCAAGAGAAAAAGCCAAAGATGTGAAATACAAATTAGAGAGGTCAAACTTAGATAAGTACAGAAATTTAAATATTTCGGAAGAGTTTTAACAAAGAATGGAAATTGTGACATCAAAATCCAAAGGGGCACTGGAATAACAAAATATGCCTTCCAAAAACTAAGCAAAGAAACAAGAAAATTTTATTAGAACCAAAGAGTACTGAACTGCTATGTAATATCAATCCTCCTATATTGCAGAGCCCAGTGGTTAGAATGTTCACTTTCTGACCATGAGACCCAGGTTCAAATCTCACCATGGTCAATTTGTCAGGAAGAAGACAACCTGATTTTATCAGTCTGGAGGAGATGATCCCAGCGTGTGGCACCTTTGGAAAGTACCTGAAAACCATACCACAGGTGAAACTTGTAAGTGAAACTGGGTGAACAATACCCCTGGGTGCCATTGATAGCTGTGCTAGCATGAAGTCACAAGTCATTGTGACTGAGGATTTGAGCATGCTGGTCATGTTCAGATTGTTGATCATGTTAGATAATGTACTCATTCCCAGAAACTGTAACTATGGTCTGCTCAGTATAAGCCACATGTGTTGAACAAACACAACTGTGCCTGAGCAAGCGTCTACAATAGGAACTGGCTAGCTGCCCTACTAGACGAGTAGCAGACGTAGCCAGCTATATATATATATATATATATATATATATACATATTGCTTTGAATGATGGACAATTTCATCACAGATGAAAAAGCAACTTGAGGCCACAGAGATGGGGTTCTACAGAAGGATGTTCAGAATATCATGGGCTGAACATATGAATAACGAGGAAGTTTTAAGGAAACAGGAAGCAAAAAGGATGTCTATACTTAGAATCAGAAAGTGGCTGTTAAAAATTTGGGGACAAAATGAGGAAAGTGGGCGTGAAAAATTTGACACTCACAGGACATACTGAAGTTTGGAGGAACAGAAGAAAGCAGTGGGTAACCTACCTAATGAGCTTGTGAGCAGAACAGGGGTGGGAAGGATACTAAAAAGACAAACATTACTTAGTTACAAAGGATAGGAAGTTGTGGAGAGCCATGATCCCCACGTCCTGAAGAGACACAACAATAAAAGAACAAACTTGCTTACCCTACTACCCAATTCCCTTGAAAGTGAAAAAAATGGTAGGAAATTTCTGCTATCATCTCTAAACTGGATCCCCACAAAGCATGTAGGGGTATCCCTGCAATAGTCCTAAAGAAATGTACTCCTGTTCTCCCTAAACTCTATAACAAATGCCTTGTCATTTCTTGCTTTCTTACTTGTTGAAAATCCTCATCTGTAGTTCCAGTTTTTGAGAACTCAGGTGAACCGTCTGATCTTTCTATCAACCTATTCATCTCTACTTCTTTTTCGGCAAATTCCTAGAGGCTCTAATCAACTTTGAATTGGTTAATTATCCCACCTTGTGGAGTCTTCTTTCAAACAAACAATATGGCTTTTGCTTCTCTAGATTAATTGCTGGGCTGATGTGTTAATGATTATTACTGAAAGAGTCTGTTAGGCTTTAGATAAGAATGGTAAAGCACAGGCAGTTGCATTAGATTTCTTGAAAGCCTTTGACAGGGCTTGGCATGTTGGTTATCTTTTTAAAAATTAATATTACTTTTCACAATCTGACAAAATGAGTTCACATGGAACAAAATTCAAATACTTTCTACATATATGTTGGCAAGATGATTGCTTCTTTTTTGTTACTTTTTAGTAATCACAGTGGCAGGGTGGAGTAATGGTTAGTGGCTTGGAATGAGGAATTGAAGAACCAAGTTCAAATTCCATTCGAATTCATTACATTCACTTATGTGCTAATACCCTTGGGAAAGGTATAAATCCATCTCTCCTCCCTCACCAGCTGTTTAAAATGGCAGGACAGACTAGTTCTTATAGCCTTAACTGGTAACCAGTCTAGAAGGAAAATCTGAAGTCAAACCACCTGCTGCCTTGTAGGTCATGTCAAGAAGACAGTAACTTCAAAAACAAATCCATCTAGGAGAGGAGGAATGTGTTAACCTCAATATCACTGGGGCAAAATGAACTGGCAAGCCATTGCACTATTCTGTCTTGAACAGCAGCAACTGTGAGACGGTTGCCATTTCTTTCTGTGGTAGACCAGTTGCCATCCAAGGCTATAGAACCCAGTTTGTCCTGCTATTTACCCATGGATGTGGGTGGGAGAAGAAGAGATAGAGAGCAGTGGTGATCACAGCCACACAAAATGTGCGAACTGAATGAAATGAATGATTTAGTTGACTAAACCTGTTTTTCAATAGGAGACAAGTCAGTGAAATGCATGTCAAAAATGTTATCTTTTACATTTGAAGGACAAGACTAAAGAGATTTTTCAAAAATAGTTTCGATATTGCTTAAGGAAAGGATATTTTCAAAGAAGACAAATATTATTCATCAATATTGATTAAGGAAGCATCGTGGAGTAATGGATAATGGCTCGGATTGAGGAATCGGAGAGCCGAGTTTGAATTCCAGTTGAATCCATTGTATTCACTTACATGCTAATGCCTTTGGGAAAGGTATGAATCCTCTTCGTCTCCCACCCACATCCATAGGTAAATAACAGGACAGACTGGGTTCTATAGCCTTGGATGGCAACTGGTCTACCACAGAAAGAAATGGCAACCTGCTGTGGGAAAAAAATCTGCCTCGTCAGTTATGTATCGAAAGATACATGATCGCCTAAGCATATATATCACACATGGCACCTAACTGACATTGATTAAAGGAAGGACATTTTAAAAGAAGGCAAGTATTAGCGATCAATATTGATTAAGAGAAGGATATTTTAAAAGACATGTATTATTCATCAATATTGATTAAGGAAAGGATATTTAAAAAGAAGACAAGTATTATTCATCAATATTGATTAAGGTAAGGATATTTTGATTTCATTCAATCCTTCTTATATAGTGAAGAAATGAAAATTGTCTTCAGCAGCAGCTCTTTTAGATCCGTTTATATTAATGTGGTCCCCAGAGGTCTATCCTTGGACCTACTTTATTCCTAATTTTCATCAACGACCTTCCCGATGTCATCACTTCTCGATTTGGTATCTATGCTGATGACAACTATTTACTCCTGTTTTAATGGCAATTCTGACAGGTTTGATAAGGTCAACCTGACACCTGATCTCAAAAATGAACGTCTGTTGTTAATTAGGGCAAGAAATGGCTAGTTAATTGTTGTAAAGTAAGGAGTACACCTCCAGTGACTCTATGAACTCATCCAATACTATAAAGAGTTCCATGGTATGAGGTTGTTAGTAGTTAATCTTCATACTAACTACACAGGCATTACAGCAATAGCCTAAGCATTAGCTATAGAGAATACTTTAATGAATTATATTATACCAAGTACGAGCTTGTGTTATAACATTTATGATAATGTGACCCCTGAGAGTCTGTCCAGTTTTTCCATTCGGTATTCACTATTGGTATCAATCATTTCGACCTAAGCCTTAACTTATCCCATGTTGTGTTCTATTTAGATCATAAGGCTGGCAAGGGTCAATTGTCAACAGGAATCACTGAACTAGTCCAGACCGGACAAAGTAAAGTCATAAAATAAGTTGTAAAAAAAAATATTTATACAGAGTTGGTAATACAAGTTTTGTTCACCAAGCCAGATTATAGATTCTTCAGGCAGGCATATTTTGACATGCAAAGTTACATGACCCTTCCCTCATTCAAATATTTTGTGACACCTTGTTTATCATCACTAAGTCTAGACAAGTTCTCTGGAACACAGATTAAAGTCGACAGCTTTTTTCAATGGCAGAAAGTTACATAGAACGGTTGTCTCTTGCACAATGTTGGCCACTTCTTCTGATTTTCTTGTCTGTCTCTGCCCCTGCTTCTGCAAGTGCTCTGCTTTTTATGGGCTCTGGCTCTAATCCAGGGAGTGATGATGGCAGGTGGGGGTCCCTAATTCTCAGACTAATTAACCAAATTCTAACAAAGTTCCGTTGTTTAGAATTTTTCTGCAACATCCTTAATTTTTCTAAATTTGGAAGTTGTCTCATTCCATGGATAGAGGGCACTGGACTTTGCTCCTCCCAGTTACTTCCACTACCTTAAAGTCATGTCTCCTACTAGCGTTTCTGATTGACAGTGACCACTCTCTCTTCTGTCTACCTGAAACTATTACTCTGAGCCTCCCTTAAGCTAATACTCCTTCTGAGCCATATACTGTTACTTCTACACTTCAGTGGATGGAGACAACTCCATCTCTCCTTTCTCTCACCTCCCTAGTGTTTCACCCATTGCAATTCCAGGTTGGGAAGAATTAACTCCTTCTATCTCATTCTACTCCCATCCTTTGGGATAGTCAGCCTGACATCTGGTCTTTATCAATTTTCATGAAATTGTGTATTTCAGTTTTCCTTGGTTTTCTTTTACATGTCATGACAGTTCAGTTAGCATAAATCCATTGTTCTTTTATCTACTTTTGTGTCACATTTCCTCGATAACTAGAATACACTTTCTCAAAATTTAGCTAAGTTTGAAATTTACCATATGAACCTTTGTTTCTTGATACCTCTGCTCCTGAGAAAATATATTCTCCACCCACCTCTTATGACCGATTTTCTCATAGCCTGTGGACAATTTCCTAACCCAGATTTTCTTTAAAACATGATATCTCTTGGTGTCAAATTCATTCTTTTCTGTTGATAAATGATAAAAAAAAAACAAAGATAATTTTTTTCTTCTTTGAGGAAAAAGAAATCAGCTGGCTTCCTCTGAATTTACAAAATGTAGCCACATATTTTTCAGTATAGCTATTCATATAGCCACTGGCCCTTAAGGGGTCACATTTCTTTTGGTATAGCTATCAAGCTATCTCTTTAAACCTTAAGGTGTCACACATTAACCTTTTCATAAAGGAGTTATAATATTCATTTTAATGACTCCAAAATTAAACCAATCTCTTTTAATCATTTGAAAGAACCATTTTGCCTTCCATCAGCATGGCTGATGCTAACCTCCAGCAGAGTGACTCATTGCACATTCTCAGGTTAATGGTTTCTGCTAACAGGAAGTGGAAATTTTATATTGAATAAATTGATAGGTCTGCTGCTAAGAAAGTTGGTTTTCTTCTCCAGAATCTGACATCTTTATATGTCTACCATTCATACATGCATTGAATATTGTTGTCACATCTAATCTGATGCTTCTGCTATGTATTTAGATATTCTAGACAAAAATCTGAAGAAGAATCTGCAATGTTATAGATTCTAACCTGGCACCATGGCTTCAGCTACTTTTCCACCAATGTAATGTAGATGCTCTGTGCATTTACTATATTTTCATGGTGTTTATTGTTCTGATCAGCTTTCCTCTAAGAGACAGGTTCTCAACCAGGGTCCACATGGGCCCTAGGGTTCCATGTAATATTTCTGGGGGTCCACAGGCAAGATATAACAAATTGGAGGTCCACAATGGTATTTTGGTGGTCCATGAAAAAAAGCCAGTTCAGAATGGTTTTTATTATTAAAATAAAGCACAGCACTATGTTATTGCTTTTCCAACATCTTGTTGAATCGGGATTTAGTTGTGTTTCTCAACTGTGATCAAAAGTTCGCAATAGACTTGGCATTGTGAAAAGAGGTGATCTTTGATTATCATTAACATCGTTGGAACCAGATATAAAGAAACTCACTGAGCAGCATCCACCACAGGGATCTCATTGAATAAATATGCCTTTGTTTTTTTTTTTCTAATCTCACACTTAAATGGGTTTATTAAAATTTTTAACCAGTTGTCCTGCTCCCCATGGCCTTTACCATGGAAGAAACATTGTAATATATTAATACAAGATATTGGTCAATAAAAATTATTATTATTATTGTAGAATAATTTATATGCATTAGTTTTCATTTAAAAAATAAAGCTTAATTATATATTTCGTTGATTATTAAAACCTCAAAATTTTTATTAATGAAAAATAGAATATTGTTCTCTTATGTCAAATAGCTATTAAGGGGTCCACCAAGAAAAAAAAGAAGGGAAAAGGGGTCCATGGGTAAAAAAAAGGTTGAAAACCACTAACTTAATATAACCATTAATATTACTGACAATCAAAAATTTCTATCATAAATGTTTAATACAATGTACAGTCATTATATCCGAGGCATTTATAATGTTTCTTTTCATAACTTACAACAATACAATTACACTCTTATTATCATGAGATATTATCGTAATATTAAAAACCAATTGTTTTAAGCATTTAATAATTCACTAACATTTGTTTATTTTTTTGCAGGAGGAATTTAGAATTTTTTTTTTTTTACAATAATGTTCACCCTGTACAAGACCCAAGAGCCACTCAAAGCAGAGAATTATAGAGTAAAAGACACAGTTCATGAAAATATGTGGGCAAAATAATGACAAACCCTAAACTGTAACAGGTTAATATTGTAGTGGTCAGGAAAGTATCCCCTTGGGAGTTAGTTAAATCCTTGTAGTGATCATACTTTTTTAAACATTGCGGATTGGCGCTACAGATTCACAAACAATGAACCGTACCAAATAACACTTGGGGATTACCAACAGCAGCTACAACTAAAATGGATAGCTTAATTATATATTTTTTTGATTATTAAAACCTCAAAATTTTTATTAGTGAAAAATAGAATATTATGGTCTTATGTCAAATAGCTATTAAGGGGTCCACCAAGAAAAAAAGAAGGGAAAAGGGGTCCATGGGTAAAAAAGATTGAGATCCACTGCTCTATAATACATTGACTTTACAAATTTATGCACAGTACTATTAGGTTGGTGCAAAAATAATGTCGTTTTCTCACATGAAGTTGAACGTCAAAAAACGACATTATTTTTGCACCAACCTAATATTTCGGTTGTTAGGTTTCATCATTTTACATTTGAAATTACTAGATGTAACCATAAGTTCTATGCTAACAATTTTTAACTATTGCACTTCTCACTTGTAGAAATCTCTTCTGGTTTCTTGATTTCCAGCCAACTTTGTCAAAAATTTAAATACATAAATTGTCATCTTTGTCTTTTAATTCTTGTTCTTTTATTGTCCTCATCCCTTAATAATGTTTTCTTCTCAGATTCTTTCCCAATCAGTCACCCCCTGCATCTTTGTGACCATAAAAAGTTGTAGGGAATGGTGGGGACTGACAAGCAAAAATTACATTAATCACATATCGGGTAGTTGAAATAAGAACTTATAGCAATTGTGATAAAAATTAGACAATTTCGCATTGAGTGCTGGATGCTGGTGACAGTGACAACAAAAAGAGTGCAGCTGGAAAAGACACCTTTTACAGTCTGATTCTCTCTCTCTTGCCACTTCTATCTTCCCTTCTTTCACTTTCTCACTAAAAATGAAGTAGTGCTTTATCCCCCTCTTTCCACGTGATCAAAATGGATTAGTTCATTATTTATGAGGTATTGGCAGGACATAATGGTTGTGCGAACTAAGGAAGGGACAAGCACAATTATAATAGGATATGTGAACCAATTACAATGCAATATTTATTATTTACCATTTTATAAATAGATATGAAAATATTTTTTTGTTCATAAATTTATAAAAATATCTATGAAGTATAGAAGAAAATATAAACAAATATGATTTTTCCTCACAATTATAAATTTTCTTCTCAAATTATTTTACATCTCAGATTAATTCTTGTTTTAATTTTTGTGGCAAGAGCAAATAAAAAAAAAAAGCCTGGAAAATTCATCTTTTTCAAAATTCATATTTATAGCTACTTTGTGTTTATGTAAATTTTTCTGTTTATGATGTTACGACGTTTGCTCAGATGTTCCATTTGATGTTCAATCCTCACGGTTGACTGTTCAATGGATCACTTCAATTCAAGCCTTGCCTTAACCCACGCTGTGTTTGATTTAGATCACAAGTCTGGCAAGGATCAACAGGAATCATTGAATTGGTCTGGTCCAGAGTGAAATAAATTATAATAAAGAAAATGTTATATATGCCGTTGCTTGTACAGAGCTAATGGTACAAATATCAGTTCTTCATGCAGGAATATATTTGTCAAGCAAACTCTTGCCTCCTTCGAATATTTTGTGAAACTTTGTTCATCGTGACTAAATCTAGACAAGGTTTCTGGAACACAGCACAAACTTGGAGGTCTTCATCAGTGGCAGGAAGTCACATTACTTTAGTAAGTGGTCGTCTCTCACCTGGTGTCTGACAGGTTCTCTTTCTCTGGTTGTCACTTCGATCTGTTTATATGGACCTTGGTTCAAAACTGGCATGGGGTCTGACATGGTTTGGGATTTCAGTGATTCTCCTAATCTCCACACACAGTTCTTTGTTGGAATCAGGGAAATTAATCGGATACCCAATTTTGGAGAGCAGAATATCAATCCACACCTAACTCCTTCCTTCTCATTATCAGTGCCTCATACCAATACTGCCCAAGGGGTGTAGGCAATTCCTCCACCTCCCTTGATATTCTAGGCATTTCACTTCTATTGTCACCTAACCAATCCAATCTCTAGACTGCATGGGAAAGCAGGCATGGCTTAACTCCAATTATTTTTTGCATTAACGTCCGAAAATTTTCATAACAGAATTGCCTGACCCCTTCCCAATCGGACAATCACCAACTGTTCCCCTGACAGCCTCTTCTTGTGGCACCTTGGGTCTTATCTAATGAAATTTCAGCAATTCACATCTCCCCTTTTTCTGACAAGTGATAAAAAGAAAATTCTCCAACTTTGCCTTTGTGCCCAAAAGACTCCAAATATCACCTATCGATCAACTATCCTGACTGGGTTATGTCCAGCAGATAATTCCATAACCTGGATTTTAAAAACAATAGCGTCTCCATTTTGACTTTTACATGCCTCTCCTCTTCTTTTAGTAAATAAGGAAAGAAAAACAATTCTTTTACTATGCTTTTGTTTCCAGAACACCTTAATTTTTATCCCGACTGACCTTTCCTTACTGGGGTTTTATCCCACAGATAATTCTATAACCTGGATTTTAAAAACAATGGTGTCTCCATTTTATAGTCAGTTGTCAACTTCAGCCATATGTTTTTTTTTTTTTTTTTTGTAGGAAAAATCAGATGTTTCTGTGCACCCTGCCCCGCCTGTATTCAGGAAGAAAAAAAAAACAAACTAAAAAAGCAAACCCTCTGAATTTACTAAAACCTGGTCTCAACTCTTGGTATGTTTATCAATCTACCTTCTAATCCTTAAAGTGTCACATCTCTCTCTTTCGGTATAGCAAAAGAGCTATCCTTTCAACACTTGACGTGTCATAGTTTGCAGACATTTTTATAAATTTATGAATAAAAAGTTTCTTTTAATAAGCATTTCTTTATAAAATGGTAACAAATCTTTATAAAATGGAAAGTAAATATTTCATGCTAGTTGGTTCATATGATTTTAGAAGTTTTCATAAATTTATGAATAAAAATTATTCATATTTACTTCTTTATGAAATGGTGTATCATAAATAGTTGGTATAATTGTAGTTGTTTCAAATACTTTTATAATTTTGTAAATAAACAATCTATTAAATAAATAGTGTTTAATATTTTTGTTGCAAATTCTCAAAAGAAACAAATCCAATTTCGTATGTTTGGGTTTTATTAAAATTCTAATAATGACTTAAAACAATCAAAATTACCAAGGGAGTCAAGAGTATACAATAATCGTGGTGTTAAGAGAAAAAACATTTTTTAAGTCACTTTTTTTTTTGTGGATACATAGGTTATACTTTGTCACAAAAACCAAGCAATATAAACCTCTGCTTGTCCAGGGCATTTTTGTGTGTACTATCTATACTATCTAAATGTTCATGCTTGTTTTCAGATTTATAACTATTGCAAGGCAACTCAGCTTATTTGGCAAATAGAATGTGCTGATAGTGTTTCACATAATAAAAACCTGCACATCACGTGATGTACAGAATGTATAAATCATAAGTTATTTACACTATGCTGTGCATTACATGTGATGCAAAGGTTATATTCATTTCAATAAAGTGGAAAAATAGATATCTTTCATTTGAGGCCTTACATTATCAGTCAAGTGTCCTGTGGTCATATATGATGCACAAAATATTAGATTAGGCCTTTCCTCTGCTGTACTGCTCAATAGTAGACTCTTTTCTTAAGTGTCCTTAGTTTTATCTCTCTTTCAAAAATCATGGCTCATGTGCACCACATGATGCATGGATGTGGAAATCACATCATGTGCATCACATATGATACACAGAGTTAACACTGAATTGGAAATTTTACAACACATTTTGATAATACATCACATTTGTTCCTTCCTTTCTTATTTGTAAAACTGTTCTGTATATGGATTCCTTTGGCTTACATCATTAATTCAGTTTTTAAGGAATAAATTTCTTTGTCCAGCATGTAAAATTCGCTTTATGCTTCCATTCAGCCCAAAAGACAAATGAGTTTAACAAATAATATAAAGCTGCGTATCTATTAGGTTTTCAATCAGCCACCATATTTACCTGATATTTTCATTTGTGGATTACCACTTATTCTGTTTTTCTGGATTACTCTAAATAAAAATGGCACCAGGAGTAATTCTTTGATGAGGAATAAGATTCTATTAAAATTTGCCAGAAGATAGAAAAAAACAAAATGGTAATTATCTTGTCCAATAAAGTTTATGTAGAAAATCTTTTGATTTTTACTTTAGAAAATAATCAGGTTTATATTATTTATTAACATAAATTACCATATTTGCCTTTGAATAAGTCCTCTTTATTTTTAAATGTACCAAAAAAATTGCCCTGCACCTAATACAGTGGTATTATGGATGGAAGACAAGTGCTGTAGGCTAAGTTGTCGGATGAGTCCGCTAAGCATAAAAATTGTTACTAGTAATAAAGTATTGAAAACAAGCCAAATCATTAAAGTAAATTGTGTTACTAATAGTAAAATATGCATGATAGTCTGTACTGTTTGCTGAGATACCAGTTTCTGTGAGAATGCATTCAGTCCTTTTCCCCTGTAACTTGTATACTAATCATAATATTCAGTGAAGTATTTTGTTGCTTTGTCTGCATCTACTGCAATTATTTATAAGAATTCATTCACCTATATTGTATGACTGACTGCTTTATATCAGTTTACTTTTTTTTTTTTTTTAATATGTACCAGTACTCATTGATACACAGCATTTCTCAAGAACAAAAAAAAAAAAAAAAAAAAAAAAAAAAAAAGAGTTAAAATTCACTTTCATGTTTAGGTTTTATTACAATTCTAATCATTGCTTTTTAAAACCGTAAACATTTCCAAGGAGTGACAACAGTTAAAATAATAGTGGCGTCAAGGGAAAACTGGCATTTTGACAGATTTTTTTTGTAGGCACAAAGCTCAAAAATTTCCAAGATTTGATATTTTATTGTTTAAACAAAGCATTTAGAATATTGGTGTCATTCAGGTCTAAAGCAAGACAAACTTAACTCCTTGTTTTAAGACTATCAGAAATCTTTAATGAGATGAGACACACAAATTAAATTAAAACTAACCAGTGTGTTAGTTATGTTTCTAAGTGGATTATATATGCAAATGCTTCACATATGCTTTCCCACCATTATATATTTGCATATTCCATGCAAATACTAACACTACACATGAATATGGTTACTCTCCAGTATTTGTTTGCATGTGTGTCGTTAAATGTGAGCTTTGTGAAGAGGTTGAACTACATGCATCACATGAATATGGTTTGATTAATTTGTTTAACAGCATATGAATTCCTTATGGGTCATTTAATACCAAAAACTTAATTTTCTTGGGAGCTTTGAAATAATAAAAATATATGTTATTCTCCTTTCACAGTTGGATACATGGTGGATGATACTCAGGTTTTGTGCATATGTTTGTGTGGACTAGAGGCAGTGAGATGTGTGTTTTATGTTGTAGTTTTGTTGAAGTTATATTTTGGAATACAGTTTGATTTAAAAATTGTAGGATATTATATGGATTAATGTCATGAAAGAGTTCTTTCATATTTGGTTGATTTTGTTTAGCAGCATATCAACCTCTATGGCTTATTTAATGTCAAAATCAAAATATTTTGAACAATTTTATGGCTTCAACTAAATATTTTGAACACAATTCAGCTACAGATAAAATTTATTTTTGGTAATATTTTATATAAAAATGTATCGCTGGTATTTTTACTATAAAATTGTATGTTTATACTTTCATGGTGTTTTGTTTGGGTGTTAACTATTTTCCCATAGCTGGGACCCTAACAGGTGCTACCACCTTGGGTCAAGGTGGACCTGGGAACAACAGCAATTAAGAGGTGGTTCCACGCTCCTCAAAACCACCAATCTCCTGATCAGAGGCCTTGCTGCTGGATGTAGTTTATTGTCATACCCAGGACTAATAAAGTTTGTCTCCAGTATATGCCTGCATACGAGTTTTTAATTTTGAGTCCAATAAAAATGCTGAGCCACATACTTTACATGATTTCTCTCTTGTTCATTGTGTATTTTTCAATTTATATGCAAAAAGCTTAGCCACATACTTCAAATATGCTTTCTCACCATTACGTATTTTGAAATTTGTGTTCCACAAAAGTGCTAACCCACATCACATGAATACGATTTTCCTTTGGTATGTGTTAGCATGTGAATTTTTAAGCTTCTTTTCCATGTAAATGCTGAACTGCACAAATGACATGAATATGGTTTCTCTCCAGTATGTGTTCGCATGTGCCCTTTCAAATCTGAGTTTTGTGAAAATGCTGAACCACATACTTCGCATGAATATGGTTTCTCACCAGTATGTATTCGCATATGTGCTTTTAAATGTGAGCTCCTTGAAAATGTTGAACTACAAGTTTCACATGAATATGGTTTTATCCCAGTATGTGTCTGCATGTGTGTTTTTAAACTAGAGTTCCATAAAAATGCTAAACCACATACTTCACATGAATAGGGTTTTTCTCCAGGATGTATTTGCAAGTGTGCTTTTAAATGTGAGCTCTGTGAATATGCAGCACCACAATATTCACATGAATATGGTTTTTCACCAGTATGTATTCGCATATGTACTTTTAAATGTGAGCTCTGTGAAAATGCTGAATTACATATCTCGCATGAATATGGTTTTATTCCAGTATGTGTCTGCATGTGTGATTTTAAACTAGAATTCCATGAAAATGATAAACCACACACTTCGCATGAATAGGGTCTCTCTCCTGGATGTATTTGCATATGCGTTTTTAAATGCGACTTCTGTGAATATGCTGCTCCACATATTTCACATAAAAATGGTTTCTCGCCAGTATGTAATAGCATGTGTTTTCTTGAACTTGATTTTGTTGAAAATACTGAACCACATATTTCACATGAAAATGGTTTCTCACCAGTATGCGTTCGCATATGTGCTTTTATATATGATGCTTTTGAAAATGACGAGCCACATACATCACATGAATATGGTTTCTTGCCAGCATGTGTCCACATGTGTACTTTCAAACTTGAGCTCTGTGAAAATGCCAAACCACATACTTCACATGAATATGGTTTTTCTCCAGTATGTGTGCGCATGTGCGTTTTTAAATGTGTGCTCCGTGAAAATGATGATCCACATGCTTCACAAGAATATGGTTTCTCTCCAGTATGTGTTCGTATGTGTGTTTTCAAGTTTGAGCTCCGTGAAAATGCTGACCCACACACTTGACAGGTATATGGTTTCTCTCCAGTATGGGTCCTAATATGAGCTCTTAATGCAAAAATTTGTGAAAATGCAGAACCACACACCTCACATGAATGAGGTTTCTCACCTGTATGTGTTTGCATGTGTCTTTTAAAACTGGAGTTCTGTGAAAATGCTGAACCACATACTTCACACGTATATGGTTTCTCTCCAGTATGTGTTCGCATGTGTGCTTTCAAATCAGAGTTCTGTGAATATGCTGAACCACATACTTCACATGAATATGGTTTCTCACCAGTATGTTCTTGCATATGTACTTTTAAATCCGAATTCAGTGAAAATGTTGAATTACATGATTCAGATGGATATGATTTTATTCCAGTAGGTGTTTGCATGGGTATTTTTAAATAAGTGAATATACTGAACACACAGTTCACATAAATATGGTTTCTCTCCGGTATGTTTTTGCATATGACTTTTTTTTTTTTTTTATTCCAATCCTTCTTTGCCTGTATAGAAATTGTCTCTGGAGTGCGTTTCCATGTATATATTTCAATGAGGACACATTTTCATGGATGTATTGATTATCTGCACAAAAAATAGCATATAATTAGTGTTTTCAGTATAGCAATCCAAAATACAAACACATTTTTAAAAATGTTTCCCACTTTACGTTTTATCAACATTTTTACTGTAAACAAGAAATTGAAAAAACCTAATATTTTAATTATGTTAAAATGATGATCATAGTTTCTCTATACAACACTGACATAAAAACATCAAACTTCATCATTTGAATCCCACATTTGAAAACTTTATATGCAGAAAAAGTATTATTAAAAGGTTATATGTGCTTGTAGTATTTACTATTAGAAACTTATATTAAATTTAGTTTGGATTTCAATGAATTTCAGCATGTTATACAGTTTAAGTCATAAATAATATTGCCATGAAAATAAGGTGAATAAAAAATAAATCATTTGAGAATTCCTATGTTTATGTATGATTTTTACACTATTTGCACTGTTTGGACTGTTGCCCTCATCTTTATTCCATATTCATGACATTTCAGCCATTGTACACTCCAAACTTCTTCAGGTGATATATTGGCTTTTGAACAGAATCCTTTATTTAGTCCAGTGAGGTAGATTGTTCTAATTCCATGTGCCATGCCTTTTTTGGATATCTCAGTTTCAGTTCCCTTTAGTAACTTTTCATGTCTTTGTTTCCTCTGCTTGTAAAGGTATTGAACTCACAACTCTTTAGGTCAAATCAAGCTTTGGCTTACTCAAAGTTGGTTGAGTAATCCAAAAAAGTGACTTGACCCAGAGTTGTAAATTCAATACCTTGCCACAGCGGAAGGAACAAAAATATAGAGAGTTGAGTTACTAAAGAGAATTAACTGAAACTGAGATATCAAAAACAAAAAAAAAACAAAAAAAAAGGTATGGCATGTGGAATTAGACCAATGTACCCCTGTGGACCAAATAAAGGGTTCAGTTCGAAATTCCAACATATATCAACTGAAGCAGGTCAGAATGTACAAGGGCCAAAATGTGAATATAGCAATAAAGATGAGGACTACAGTCTGAACAATGGAAATAGTGTAAATAGTTACAATACCTCATCCCAAAAATATAGACAGGTATGATTTTTGTTAAATGAAAACGTTTCTTTTTAAATGTTACAGAATTTTAATGATCTCCTAAATATCTCATTATACATTTTAATGATTTGTACATGAAATCAGCAAAAGATGAATCAAAAATAAATTATTTGATCTGTATAGGCATTATTTCAGCTGCATCAAAAATGCATTTTCTTTTCAATGTTACAGTATTTTGAAGAGGACAAATGTAAGAATTCAGTAGGGAATATGTTACTCCATTTAAGAAAATTGTCTCCAGTGTGTCTTTCTACATATACAGGATGTATCAAAAACACTTTTACAAAATTTGGGGGCAGGTTCCTCACACCAAAACATAGACAAAAATCTGCAAATCCTTTATATTTGAGTTATTAAGTTTAAAAAACTTTAACAGCAGATGGTGGCATGTTGTCATGTCAACTAGGTTACCTTTGTTATTCGTGTAAATTTGTGGCTAGTCTGTCTTCAAAATTGAATGTATTTAAGAGCAAGTTAACAGAAGTGCTCCATTTAACAATGGCAGGATATTCATATCATGAGCGGGAAAATAGGATTTTTACATACGGCTGAGTGAATGGTAATGGCTGTATCAGATTGTGTTTTGTGAAGACAGCCAAGTCATCCAACCTTTGCTGCTGAGACAGGATATGTGGCTCCACAAAATATGGATTAAAGTAAAATGAGATCTGATTGTATGCCTAACCATAAAGAACACATTCTACAGGCCGTCGGAGATGATCCAGGTATCGGCACACATCAATTGTACATTTCATAGTACCACATGGATGTTCAAGAGCCGCTCCTGTATTTGTGTCATTTGCTATGTATGCAGGGTCTTTTGCCCTCTGATTACTCACCATCGGAGAACTTTTACCAATGGTTTATTGCCCAAAATGCCAATCAGCTGTTTGTCTCTTCAGTCTTGTTTACAAATGAAGCAACATTTGGAAGAGATGGAATAACAAATTTACACAACAAACATTTGTGGGTGGATCAGAATCCTCATGATGTTTATGACTGGAATTGTAGGTGACTGTCTGGTAGGTCCATATGCTCTCCCAGCACATCTTACAGAAGCTATCTACAGTGATTTTATTTCAAATACACTTCTAAACCTGACAGAGGAGTAAGCATGTGGTTCATGTTTGATTTACCACCTAATCTGATGTTCACAGGACTATTGTCATATTTAAGTCAATCTATGAAGGAAAACTAGTCACTCAGCATTATCATGATTATTGGTTTTCTGCAGTAAAATCTAATGTTTATTATCGTCATCATATCCATATTTATTTGTTGAGGCAGGACTGGGATTAATCTCACACGAAGCAAGGTGGGTCCTGTCTGACAGAGGATCTGTTTACCTCAACATACTGAGAATTGTCATAATAATTTAAGGCAAGGATTTACAAGACTGAATGCTGTTCCTGATACCCAATTTGTTATCATTCTTTTTTTCAAATGATGGTAATTTTTAATTTTGGATAATTTTCAATGCAAGATTGAATATCTTCCTAACACTTTTTTTTATATCCATAAGAGAATTAGATTGTAAAAAAAGAAAAATGACTTAAAATATCTTAAAATCGTCAATTATTGTTATCCTCCCACTCTCATTTTAAAATATTTGTCAAAAATCAAGGAACTATCCGATTCAAATTAATTTTTATTGAATTATTTACTGAATAATTTTTTTTATTTATTAAAAACCTGGGGTGTTCAGCCAATGTTTTTTACAGTTATATAAAGAAAAAAAATCCCTTAATTTTTTTTGGAGAATTCATTTAATTTAATAAAACACATTTTAATTCCAACTGAACTAGACTGGAAAGAAAAATCTAAACTTAATATTTATTTTTAAAAATTACTACAATTTTGAAATTCATCCTATTGCTATTTGTCACAAGAGTTTCTTTTATTAAATAAAAACATGTTCAAGGATTGAAAAAAAAAAAGTGTAAAGTTTAATGCCATGTTTGTGAATAAACCTTTTCTTTTTAAAATAATTTTAATTTTTTTTCTTTTAGCAACTGTTAGATGATTTTTGGTATTGATGTACAAAAAGGACATAATTCTGATATCTTGTTTTGACTGACTACTATAAAATATCGGTAGAGTATTATGAATTAATCGAATTTCATATCTCCTGTTCCATCAGTTTTTGTGTCTTGAATGCACCATTTTCCAATTCCTCAGTAATGATGATAGATTTGTTTTTGTCTTTTTTGTGTATTTCTGTTTTCCTTCGTTAATTTACAGATATGCAAGAATAAACAATACTTCAGTAATTAAAAGTAAGTTATTTTAAGTTTTTATTTGAAAAACAAATCTTTGTCTTATTCTTTCCTGCATAGTTTGTTCCCCTTGTCACCAAGAAAATTTTCAGAATTACAACAAAACTATTTCATTCAAAGAAAAGAATACTTTACTGTAATTTTTATAAAATTTATCTATAATAAATATTTTTCTTTTCACATTATTAATCTAACAAAAATTGCATTCATGCTATATTTTTTATTTTGGTAGCACCTTAATGCCTTCAAATTTATTCATTATACTTTAATAAAAAATTATATTCTTAAACTATTGATTAAAGAAAATTTATTTTTAAACAAACAACATTCTTGATTATCGCACTGCTAGTCTTCCATATTTCTTTAGGTTTTATTTTTACTTTTTCAGACAGGGGTAGAATTACAGTATTTTTATTTTACTTTTTAACCTCACTGGCTACTGCATGTAATTAAAAAGTTATTTTCATTATGTTTTAAGTAGGGACCTCAACAAAAAATGCAATACCTGAAGTTTAAAATAAATTTAAAAAAATTAAAAATCTTTCTTGAAACTTTTATTTTAGGTTTAATTTCAAGCTAATAGATTAAATTTAATATTTCCAAGAAGTAAAATACTTTGCTGCATTTCAAAAACAAATTTAAAGTGACTGGAAAGAAAGTGGTTTCTTTTTTGTTTATTTTGCTAAAATAGCAGATTAGTGCCTTTTTTTTAGTCGTCTTCCATCACAACATAATTCCTTCCATTAAGAAAAAATCTTCCAAAATAAAAAAAACAACACTTTTTCTGAAACTTTATTTGAAGAATATTAGCTGATTTAAAGCATAATTAATCTGGTTTGAAACAAATATTATGTTAAGTTTAAAATATTGTAGAAATGAATTTTTTAAACCAACAGTAGCTGTGTTGACAGCCTGCTAACATGCCTAATGTTGTTCTACTGAGACTTTATTTGTCAAAAAAACAAAACAAAAAAAACAATTGAATAAAACGATGTGAAATTAATACAGAATTTTAAAAGACTTAAAACTTCATAAATTTTTCTAATTAACATTTTAAAAAATGAAAACAATTCTTGTAAAAATTGATCAAAAAAACCTTTAAGACTATAGTGTCCTTAATATATCTTATTTATAAAAGCAATTAAAAGTTTTTCTAATTAAATTATGTCATGATTTTTTTGCATTTTTATTTTAGGATTCAGAGCAGATTTTCGGTAAATGATGTTTCTGTTTGACAAAAACAAATTGATGATTTCATTTCTCCAATCATCCTGCTTTTAACTAATATAAAAATGAAGAGGCTGAAATTTTAATTTCTCAAAATTTAATAAATCTAAGTAAGTTGGGGATAACAGATGTAAAAAAAAAAAAAAAATAAAAAAATAATAATTTCATTCATTTCTGTATAAGTCCTGGAAAAAAATGTGACAATTAAACAATGTTTAAAAAAACAATTCCTACCCCCACCCCCAAATTGATGCAAGAAAAAGATTTTTAACCAAAATTTCCAATGTGCTAGAAAGGATTTTAAAAAATTTAATAAAATAATCAAAAAATACTTTGGTTTTTTCTCTTAATAATAACAAACATTTTGAAGATATAACTTTGTTTTTATCAAGTTTGGGGCTTTTTTCATCATGCTATGCTTTTTTTACCTCCAAAAATTGACTAAAAAATAGCATACTATGATAAAAAAAAAAAATCCCCCAAATTGTTAAAAACAAAGTTTTATCGTCAAAGTCTTTACGTCATTATTAAGAGGAAACCCCAAAGTACTTTTTGATTATTTTATTAAAATTTTTAAAATCCTTACTAGCACCTTAAAATTTGTTTTTCTCGTGTGTCAGCGGGTGAGCCAAAGATTAGTATGGGGAATTTAGCAATTTTTTTTTTTGTAGTAAAAACACATTGATTTGGAAATTCTTGCAAAAATTCAAATAATTGTCTGATTTTAATTAAATTTTCAGGAATTATTCTAAAATGAAACAGAATTTTTTTTTTTTTTTTTTTTTTTTAAATCTGTTACTCCCACTTACTTAATTTTAAGAAATTAAAATTCCATCCCCTTTAAAAGCAGGACCCATCTGAAAATTGAAATCATAATCTAGGTGCCTCCAAAAATTCAGTATACCTAAGGTTTAAATGTATTTTTCATAAAGGAAAAATCCTTTTTGAAGCTTTCCAATTGCTTCAATTGAAAGCTAAAGGATTAAATTTTCTAATTCCAGAAAAAAATGCTGTGGAGTATTTCAAATAGAAATTTGAATGATTTTTAGCCAATGCTTCCAAAAAAAATCAATCGAAACGGCCATTTTTAACTTTTTTACAGAAAAGTAAACAAACTTATTTTTCGGATTTGAATTTCCCGCTAAAATAAGATATACATTTCTGAAACATTACTTTCGTAAAATTAGCAAATTTAAAGTTAAATTAATCTGTTCTGAAACAAAAATCACTTACTTATAGCATAAAATTTTCTAGACAAACATTTCTTGTCCTTGGGGTCTTGTTATTTTCATGTCTCCATCGATAATTTTATGGCTGAATGTGTTGACAGGTTTAGTAAGGTGCATCAAAAGTGACATAACTTTTTTTTTGTTTCTTATAATAATTTAAAATACTATAAAATTTTCTTACATTATTGAGTTACCTCTATCTCTTTCATTATTTAATAGCTAAGATAATAACTAATTTTTTTAATATTACATTAAGTTATTACATTTTTAATTTAATAACTGAGATAATAAAATTATTATTATATTAATAATTAAAATATCTCACTGAGTTATTGTTTAAATTGATAAATGAGAATTTTATTACCTCAATTTAATTTTTAATTTAATAACTGAGAGTCAGATAAGACTTTTACATGTCAAGGGGCTTTGCCCAAGGAGGAGACAAGCTTTGAAACACATGACCTTTTAATGATAATGTAACTTATGAGATATACTAAAAAAAATATAACATTTTGACGCACAAAAAGAATATTTTTAATTATGGTAAAAAGTTTTGGTAGCATTATTTGTATTAAGCTTTTAATTTTCGCTTAGTAAATATAGTCTTCAATTAAAAACTTTAATAACCAACCCCAAACTCTGAATGATAAAATTTTAAAACATTTTTAAAATTAAAGAAAAATGAAAAAAAAAAAAAAAAATATGAAAAAACTAAAATAAAACAAGTCTTGTAAAAATTCTTTATTCATTGAAAAAATTTTTTTTCTTTAGATAATAATGTCCTTAATGTATATTATTTATAAAAGCAAAAAAAGCCTATCTAATTTGATAATTAGAATTTATTGCAGTTTTTATTTTACGATTTGGAGCATTTTTTTTTTTTTTAAAGTTGGCAGTAGTTTTGAAAAAAAATATGATTATTTAATTTCTCCAAGGAGGCCTGCTTATAAGTAATATAAAACAATTTGCGAACTCTTTGAAATTCTAGAAAATTTCATAAAATTAAGTGTGTGTGTGTGTGTGTGTGTGTGTGTGGGGGTAACAGATGTAAAAAAAAAAAAAAAAAAAAAAAAAAAAAAAAATTCTTTTTACCAAGATTTTCTAAAAATAAAAATTTCGAAAATAAATTCATTCATTTTTTAATAAGTCCTGAAAGTTTCATTAAAATTAGACAATTATTTAATTTTTGCAAGAATTTCCAAATTAATGAGTTTTTCCCCCTGAAAGGGCAAAACTGATTTTTAGCAATAATTGGAGGTACCTACCTCGAATCGTAAAATAAAAATGTAATAAAAAAAAAAAAAAAATAAAAGCCCCAAAAACTATGACATTTAATTAGAAAAGATTTTAATTGCTTTTAAGATATATTAAGGACATTATTGTTTTAAGAAAAAAAATTTTTTTTTGATAAATAATAAATTTTTACAAGAATTGTTTTCAATTTTTTTTTTTATTATAAAAATTTATTTCTGTATCTTTTTTTCCTTTTAAATAATATTAAGTGAAAACTAGATTTACTAATTAATAAATTTTAAGAGTTAAGTAAGTTCCTTACAAAATCCAGTGAAATGGGTTTTACATTTTTAATAGACTTCGAAATACATGTCTCGGACCAATACAATGGGCGAATCGACTAGGGAGGAAAAAAAAAAAAATATATAAAATACTTTTTATTTATACCACGGATATTCATTTTTCTATTAATCCCGATTAGCTTGTATTTTTGTATATTTTTTTTTAAGGTCATTATCTTTTAGAGCCGAAATTTAAGTTTAAAAAAAGGCATTTATTTTTAAATTAAAATGCGTTTTTCGATTTATTTTATTTTTTAGAAAGTCCGTGACGGTACATAGAAAAAGAATTGCTAATAATACCAAATCCTTTTTTAGATTGAAGATATAAAATGTTATTAAAAATTGTAAAAGTAATTTAATTTTCTTTCATGCTTAAATAAATTTAAGGGCGCTTACACTTTCTCACCCCCATGACCCGATCACTCTCCGAATTACTTCGGGAAGTGTGCTTGTCAAACTCTCTGCTTCTGGATCTCGAGGATCCCCAGACGAAGCTATGTCGAAGGGCATATAGTTTCATCTCGGGAGACAGATACCCGACCCCGTTTTTTACGGAGAATTTTTGCCCGAGCCTACGAGCTCGGATACCCCACTATAAACTTGGTCTTGTGCCGCATCCGGCCGCGTGGGGCAGTTAGTGAATATCTCACCCCTATGACACTGTCAATTACACGATGTTTTTTGTCTTCAGTTCTTTTTTAGTTTAAGAAAAACAAATACGAACAGATTTTTTTGTTTCATAATTTGTGGATTTTAATTTTAAATAATACATTTCATTATCTTTTTAGAAACTTTTGACAGCAGAAACACATTTACAGAAGCTTTTTAAAATCATAGTGTTTGTAAATTAAATTTAAATAATTGCAACAGTCCAAAAATAATACATTTCATTATCTTTTTAGAAACTTTTGACAGCAGAGACACATTTACAGAAGCTTTTTAAAATCATCATAGTGTTTGTAAATTAAATTTAAATAATTGCAACAGTCCACTCCAACTGTTGTTATTTTAAATTATTAATTTTATGAAATTTAGCTTAAAAAAAAAAAAAAAAAAACAGTTTTAAAAATAAGTTTCTTTTTTATAAAACTAACTTGTTGTTTTACTTTTTAGGGGTGTGCGAAAATGTAATAGTGCCTTTGAAATTTTTTTGTTTATAAAATTACACAAAAAAAAAAAAAAAAAAGTGCCATACTATTTTTTTCTTTTTTTTTAACAAATTCACAAATCCAGATAGGGAATTTTTTTTTTTTTTTTTTTTAATTTCTAGGATGAGGAATTATCATTATTTACACTAATTATATCCAGACTATTGTCCTTATCTTTGATTCAGAGGAAACAGGTGAGAAATATAACTTAGTAGTACTAAATAAGAACTAGAGACGACACCCCAAGACAATAGAGACATGATGGAAAAGAACGAGAACAGTCTCTACCTCCATAGATTAAATAAAAGGGGTTACTTCAGAATTTCCCTGTAGATTACCCAGATTGATATACACGTGAGCAAGACGAAGGCATAACGTCGGAAACATTGTGATAACAACAACAAAGATAATTTCAATATAGAAAAAAAACTTTTAACTTACTTCTCTGTTTTCGTGAAACTAAAAAAAAAAAAAGGGATGAAATATATTTTACTTTCTTCTTCGACTCTTCACTTTCCAATCCACATAGTTTGAAAATCTGCAGGATTCAACTGAATAGCCGATGCTTTTTAAATTGAGAGGAAAAACCTGTTTTCAGTACATTGTGATTAGGACATCTTTTATCTCGATCTTTCTTTCCCATAGAAATTTTTATTGCAAACAAAATGTCTTCTCGGAAGCAAAAGGCAAGGGAGATAATTCATGGAAATTTTTTTTTTTTCGAATTTTTATCGAAAACGAACGTAATTCAATGGATAAATCTTAAAAGTAGCAATTTAAATCTTAATAATTACAATAAACTGATATTTTTTTAAACTAAAAAAAATACGGAACAAAAAAAAATGCACATCTGATTTTTTTATGCTTTAATTGTAAAATTCAAAATCAAAGAATCAAACAAGAGAAGACGTAGGGACATTATTATTATTATTAATAAATAAAAATAATAATGAATATCATAAAAAAATAAAATAAAACAATTAACAGTAAAACTTTGTTTAAAATAAATTAAATAAATAAAAAAAAAAATAATAATAAAAATTCTCCCAGAATGAAATAATTTCCTGTCTGAGAACGGACTTCGTGTCAAAAGATGCTGGATTCATTCTCTTTGTTTAAATAATGTCTGTTGGAAAGTGTATAAACGTCCATCTCCGCCTCGGGACATTGCTTGTCATAATACAAAGTGACTTCTTTTATTACATGCAAACATGTGTTTTAAGTTAAAACACTTGTAACCAAAAATACGCACCCACCAGTACACAAAAAAATAAATAAATTATAAGATTTTAATTTACAATTTAACATCATTTATTTAATTTTATTTCTGTGTATGTTTTTCCTGTGAAGTGAACTGAACATAAGGCTATTTCTACTGGTATGATGTAATTGACCCTATGGCTACATTCATCTCAAAGCATATTTATTTATTTACTTAGTTCTCCCTCATTCATGGCCTTGTACCAGACTGAGATGCATTTAAATGTCTAATTGGTTAAAAGCACATAAAAGCCTAAATTCCAAATACAGTTTTTTTTTTAAGGTGGGTGAACACACCTGAATGTTAGACTCAACACAGTCCTTGTAGAGGTAGCAACAAATAATATTTATTTTTGTATAAAAAAATGTGGCATAAAGCTAAAAGTTGGGATGGGGAAGGCTGGTCTTCATCTGTTTTAAACTTAACTAGTTAATCACTGAATCAAACAAACTATACAATATTCCTTGAACCAAAATACCACATCTTTCTTACCATTCTTACTCCTACCACCATAATACCATTCTTACTCCTACCACCATAATACCATTCTTACTCCCACCACCATAATACCATTCTTACTCCCACCACCATAATACCATTCTTACTCCTACCACCATAATACCATTCTTACTCCCACCACCATAATACCATTCTTACTCCCACCACCATAATACCATTCTTACTCCTACCACCATAATACCATTCTTATTCCTACCACCATAATACCATTCTTACTCCTACCACCATAATACCATTCTTACTCCCACCACCATAATACCATTCTTACTCCCACCACCATAATACCATTCTTACTCCCACCACCATAATACCATTCTTACTCCTACCACCATAATACCTCAAAGTCTCTATGAAGTCCTAACTAGTTCTCATAACAACTTTTGAAACACCAGTAAATATTTACAATTTTTATACATAAAAATTATATTCCAACAAGGTGAACACATCACCAGAATACCTACAATATTCCCTTTTCTTAAATTTACCCATGTGTCATATTAAGTTAAATTCTATAAGTTGTAACCCCTTTTGGATTTAATTCAGTATGTAAATTCTTACCTAACATTAAAACTCTTCTCAATTCATTACAATTGTAAAAAATATTGGTGAATTTCATTTATGTATCAATAAGCAGAAATCCCATCTTGAAATATTATAAGAAATTTAAGATACATAAGCATACATCAAGCTTTCAAAGATAAGCAGATGCTTTGATTGGCTCTTAAGTTTTAAATTTCCAAATATTTATGGTACATTTTGATTGGTGGTAAAACAGCAGCATTTGTTTATTGCTATGTCCAAATCTATGGAAGGGTTTCCCTCCAAATTAACAGCTCTGGGAGATGCGTGTTCGGAGCCTAACTGTATGATATAACAAGCTTCTAGCTTGCCCTGGAGAATGACACAAACGAATTAGACCACCCATTGGAAGACAATAATTGAAATGAACAAATTGCTCTCTCGAGGAGTTTGTAACACAATGATTTATCATCTCTGAGTTCCGTCTCTGTCTTTGGGCAGAGTGTGCTCAGGGGCAGCTCTGCCAAGAGACAGAGTCACAACTGAGGAAAATTATACTGAGAGGTGCCCAGCCCTGGAGAAAAGCTGCCCGTGGCCGCGCCCTGTCATTGCACCAGAGAGAGGGATCAGTGCTCGCACCAAGGCCAGCACAACCAATAGGGTTGCAAGGGTTTGGACATTTTTTTTTTTTTTAGCCCAGGTGTACACATTCGGGCTCCCCACATTAAATCAACCTTGTGTCACAACCTGACCCTGTAGGGGGTTGAGTAAATACAAATTGAAATGAACAACCCAGGTGGTCCTACCACAAAGAAAAATTATTATAAAATGGAAATGTTTTTGTCATCATTTCTGGTGTTTTTAATAGTTTATTTAATAAAAGCCAACTGAATCCATTTATTGTAAATAAAGGCAAATGATACCATATTGACAAAAAAAGTTCATTACTTTTTGCAATTAGGTGGTATCTAAGAATATTTCTTGGCAGTTTTTCTTCAACACTGTTAACTATAAGCATGTTCCTGATGCATTGACTCTGCTTATGTTAATTTTAACTAATTTTATTCCAAATGTTCACTATTAATTGCACTGTGACAATTGTCATTTCTGTGTATTTTTTAAACAACAGCCAAAAATAAAACATCTTTGTAAAGCATCAGGTAAAAGTTAAGAATTCAAATGAGGATTGTTTTAAGATAAGACACTTCCTATTTAAAAGATTGGTGCAACACAGTCTTCCTACCCATTTTTCCAACAATTTAGCATTAGAGTTATATTAAGCTAAAAAGGGCAAATACCCAGAAGGCTATGATCTTTTTTTGGATTCAGTTTATTGGAAAAAAATCTTTTTTCTGACACATTTAATACCCAGGGCTGATGCAAGGGTCTTGTGCCCCCAATCTTTGATACAACCCCTACTCTACATCATTTCAATTTTCATATGGTAATATTCATATAAAATACAAATTTTATTGTAATGTACAATAATGGATCATATGCAATATAGGTGAACAATTCAACTGAAAAAATTGAAAATAATTACAATGTATCTAAATACAAATTAGAGACATGCCAGAATAGATCATTCTATTTTATATAAATCAACAATGTTTTGCAGTTATTTTTAACATCAACTTGAGATCTTTCTTGTTAAAAAGTTGAATAATTTTAACACATTGAACATTATAGATAAAAATAGTGAATTGTATATAGTACTTTTTCAAGTCTTAGCAAAATTAAAATAACATAAAAAAAACGTAAAAAAATCAGGTCACAATTTTTGTTACATTCCGATATTATCCATTGACCCGTCTTCTTAAATATCCTCAAAAGAGACTCAGATGGATCTCAACTTTTACATTTTACCCTTTTGATTGGACAATAAATACAAATAAATGCACATGATGGAAGAAATACAAATGAGACAATGAATCTTTCTTCTATAACTCTCTCCTGTTACACCACTTTCAGGTCACAATTTTTGTTACATTTTGAAATTATCCATTGACCCATCTTCTTATATATCCTCAAAAGAGACTCAGATGGATCTCAACTTTTAATTTTACATTGGTGGAGACAATGTATATATATTTTTCAAATTTGAAAAAGAAATCACAGTCTGCCTGGACCAAATTATGTTTTGGTGGTTCTTAAATTTAATTATTTTATATTATTTTCCAATAAAAAAATTTTATAATGTGGACTTTATATCTTGAAACCAGCAGTCAGTTACAAGTCCACAATACTTTTGACCTTGTACCAAACTTAGCTAAATATTTACTTAATTGTTTTTTCTACAAATGCTAATGGCCAGAGTTTAAGCACAGGAATACAAATGTGGATTTTTTAAGGCAGAAAGAAAATTCCTAGTTGGAAAATTGGTGTAACACAGTTTTCCTACCTATTTTTCCTAAATTTAGCATTAGAGCCCTGTTAAACTAAAAAGTGTAAACACCCAGAAGGAAATTATCATTTCTGGATTCAATTTAACATGTAAATCTTATAAAAAAAATTAATGTGATATATATTCCCTCTTAAAAGTGTTCTAAATCCATTATAGTTGTAAAAACCTATTTTGTTGAATTTTAAAATTGAGAAACTGAAAAATTAAATATCTTTATTGAAATTTCTTTTGAAATGTGAAAAGTATGATAAAATGGAAATTCTTAGTTTTAGTACTGCTCAGTTATTGCTCACCGTTTCTATGAAGTCTAAATATATACTGCCCAACCCATGGATTGAACTCATGTAGCAAACTTAGCTAAATATCTACTTAATTGTTGTTTTTTTGCTACAAATACTAATGGTTAATGTTTAAACACAGGTAAAAGCCAGGAATTCAAATCAGGACTTTTTAAGGCAGGAAGATTGGCTAAAGACGGTCTTCCTAACCATTTTTCCATCAATTTAGCATTGGAACCATATTAAGCTAAAAATATCCAGAAGGATATGATCCTTTCTCTGGATTCAGTTCATCCTGTAAAACATTTAACTTGATATATATTCCTTCTCAATCCATTACAGTTGTAAAAATATTGTTGAATTTTAAAATTGAGAAACAGAAAATCCCAGCTGAAACTTTAAACATCTTTATCAGAATTCATTTTGAAATGTGTAAAGTATTATAAACTAGCTTAAAAGCTGTCCTATCAAGTGGCATATAAGCTAGCTCCTGCAGAGGGCTCTTGATTGGGCCTTTTGCTTGTTCAGGAGTTTGAGAGTTCCTAATTTTTTGCATATTCTCAGCATTGGAAGGCTCTTCTGACTGCCGTTTGATCTGGGTTTTCATTTGCACAGATCTTTCTTTTCTTCACTGCAGCCTTGGCTCTTTTGATTGCAATCTGGTCCTCTGTTGGAATAGATTTCTTTTTTGCAAGGCATGCTGCTGTTGTACACAATAAGCAACAATAAACTTCATGAGAACTCAGAATTGATCACTGCATTTAAGTATTGCATTAATATTTAGGCTTACCTTTTAAAAGTTTGTTACGTGTTGATAATTGTAACAAAAGAAAAAAAGAATGATTTGCCAAAACACAGAGCTAAATCACAAACAATATTTAATTTACTGAAAAAACACAAAATAAAATATATACAAGATATACAATTGGCTATACAAAACTGAAAACACAGAGTTACTGGCGAAGTGCTACAAGGGAGAAGGGGTGGTGAATCAAATGTCTTTACTACGTTAGGGCTAGTGAAGTAATTTAGTTGCTATTACTGGAAATCCACAAATGTGTGTAAATAAAGATAAATTTTTAGTTTGGTCAATGAAAATAGTCGAAATTCTATTTACCAAATTTGTTCCATGATTCTCTTTTTGGGTTTTTGTTGGTCAGCAACTTTTCATAGAGATTCTTTCGGCTGGATATAATAATCCTCGAATCAAAAGCCGGAGTTGATACTGGCAGCAATTCTTTTTATACAACTCACATCAACTGACAACCCTTTACCCAAAAACCTATTTTATAGGGGCTAACACCTAATTTGCATATTTCTAGATGTTTCTCGAATCATCTAGATTCTTCTCGAATATACTGGAATGATCTAGAATCTTCCAAATGTTCTATTTCAAATTTCTCTATTTTACCACTACTTCATGAAAGAAAACTTTTTGGTATTAACAGGTAGGACTCAGTAGAATCTCTTACTATAAATTTTAACCTTATTGAGACTTTCTTTTTATAGAAATACATCCTCGTAACAAGTTCGATGATAATTCTTCTGCCACCACTTAATTTAAAGACAGTTTGATGCATGTAGGTTCTTACTTTCCGTACAAAAAATTATTTTTATTTCATGAGTGACTTTTGCTGGATTTCACAATTAATTTCAGATATTGTGAAATTTATTTCTAAGTTATAAAAGATTTTTATCATACAAAAAATTAATTGCAAAATTAACGCAAAAAAACGTCACTGAATACAATCACAGTAATGAAAACTTGGGAATCCAAAATTTCAGGTGTGCATGCCCAGATCTGACCCAGAATGTTTTTAATTTGCTCACGGAGTTGGCCTGATTCCAAAATGGTATGATATGTTTGGCTACAGCTTACAGGAGTAAAGTTGAAAAAGTGTGACACACTGACGTTCGCATTTATTTATATGGAAGGGAAATTTCAATACTTTCTGATGTTATAATTTAATGGAAACCAACTGAATCCATTTTTAAGCATTCCACCCCAAGCAAGGCGGGAAGCTACTACACACAAGGGGTGACAGAGTGTTGAAGCGAGAGCAAAGAGGAGTGATAGAGGAAAGGATGAAGAGAAGGTTAGGGGATAGATCAGGGCACTTGGAGATATCAACTGACATTACATTTGAATAGTTGGAGATTATAGCTATCAGGGTAACAAGAAATGGGGAGGGAGTTCCACAGGTGAGAAGTGTGAGATATGAAGCTATTGGAGTAGAAGAGATGGCTACATTTAACAGTTTCAACAGTGAAAGAGTGAGATGCCAGCCGAGTTGAACGCTTAAATTCATGAAGTCTGGGTTTATAGAAATTATCTGAATTTTTGGGACGATTTTTAGTACTGCTCAGTTATTGCTTGTTTGTTTCCATCGATCCAAGTACACTCTGCTTGTCCCAGGGATTGAACTTACAATTACTACGTCACCAAATTCACAAACCAACACTTTAATCTGAATGACCATTGTCCCATAGGACGCTGTATAATATTAGAACCTTGAATAAGTTCTCATTGTTTTCCAACAGATGGCGTTCCCAGAACTGCATGCGTGTAATTTCAGACGGTAATGCATCTGTAAGGCAGTACTATAAGCAAGCTTGGAATTCAGTTCATGTCATTTCTCTGAAGTGCAAACAACTTCGTTTTTCACAGCGTTAAACATGTCAGATTTTGAGCCAAAGAAATTGCATTTGCAGGGAATTTTACTGCCCTACTTTATTCAAAAGAAATCTGCAGCTGAAGCACACAGAAATCTTGTTGAGACTTACGGCAACCATTATCTGTTGGAAACAACATGCAGAGATTGGTTTAGATGCTTCAAAAATATTGATTTTGATGTTGAAGATAAAGAATACTCTGGCACACCGAAAAAGTTTGAAGACAAAGAATTGGAGGCATTACTTCATGAAGACTCATGTCAAGTGAAAGCTGAACTTGCAGAATCATTAGGAGTTAATCAGACAACAGTTTCAAAATGTTTGAAAGTATTAGGAATGATTCAAAACAAGGACAAGTATGAGTTGAAGACATTGAACAGCGTCTTGTCACATGTGAACAGCTGCTTCGACTGCAGAAAAGGAAAGGTATTTGTATCATATCATGACTGGCGATGAAAAGTGGATACACTACAATAAGCCGAAGCATAGAAGATCGTGGTGTACGCCCAGCCCTGCATCAACATTAGTGGCATGGTTTGAAGCTTCTGCTCTGCATGTGGTGGGATCAGCTGGGTGCAGTTTATTATGAGCTGCTCAAACCAACCAAAACCATCATGGGAGATCACTATCAACTATAATTGATGTGTCTGAGCCAAGCATTGAAGAAAAAACGTCCACTGTATGAGCAGAGACATGACAAAGCAATTTTGCAATATGACAATGCTAAAACGGGTGAAAACCTACTTGGAAACACTTAAATTGCAAGTCCTACCTTACCTTTTGTATTCACTGGACATTGCCTCATCTATCACTTTCATTCTTACGAAGATGCCAAAAAATGGGTTAACTCGTGGTTTTCTGATGTGGAATTCAAATGCTGCCAGAAACATGGGAAAAAGTAGTGGCTAGCAATGAACAATACTTTCAGTGACAGGTTTCTTACTAATTTTTGTAAATAAAACATTACTTTTCATGAAAAATCAGAAAGAATTTACTCAAGGTCCTAATATAAAAAAGGTGGGGTGAGAATAATTTAACCTGTAGATTAAATAAAGAGTTCAGAATTCTCTGTATGTTACTCAGATTGATATCCACCTGTTGAAGAGGGCACAATGGCCAAAATGGGATAGCAACAACAAAGATGAGAATAGTCCAAATATAAATAATTTATATAGAGATTACATGGTAAATGCCAGAGAGACTTCTTGATAATTATTTTATCAGAACTACATAAATAAAATGATTCAATGGTATAAAATAAATAATATATATTTATTTATTTGATTTAGATTAGAGTATGTCCTTTGATATATGGATTAACAAAATGTTGGTTTATAAGACAGATCTTAGTAGCAGTCCGGAGAAAGTCTGTTTTGGCTCAGTCGTGAGTAGTTTCGACAATTGAGAAGTCAGAACTTCATAGCAATAGTCATCTTAGAAATAAGTCATTGTTAATCTACTGTGTTTTTCTCAACCCTAAGAAAGGCAGAAAATATCATTAGCAAATGATCGCTAACCTACTTCACGCATAATGCATGGCTGATTTGTCTGGTGGTCATGTCTCTTCTCCCATGGTTTCTCTTGCAGTTACTTCTGCTCATCTAGCCCACACCTGTCAGCTTATATTCTTTTGACCAGGCTCCCAGGCTCTGGCATGAACCTTGGTTTCAGCTGACATCAAAAGCCTCTTTGTGTTAATTTTTTTGATTGGACAAAATCATTTTATTTTCCAGCATTCCTTTCTTTATAATATTTTTTATAAAGTGGAAATTATGCATGGTATCATTATTATGGTATTATTATTGTATTATTATTATTATGGTATTATTATTATTATTATTATTATTATTATTGTATTATTATTATAATATTATGGTATTATTATTATGCATGGTATTATTATTATGGTATATTATTATTATTATGCATGGTATTATTATTATAGCATTATTATGGTATTATTATTATTATATTATGGTATTATTATTATGGTATTCTTATTTTGGTAGCTTTATTGTCATAAATAAGTAGGCTCTAGTCCTACAAACTTTCAGTGTTTTCTGACCATGTTCAGTCATTTCTTCTTCCTCTTTTTTTATTTGAAAGAGAAGTATAAAGAGAAAGAGAAAGAGAAGTATAAAGAGAAAGAGAAGTATAAAGAGAAAGAGAAGTATAAAGAGAAAGAGAAAGAGAAGTATAAAGAGAAAGAGAAGTATAAATAGAAAGAGAAAGAGATAAGGTTTTTAAAGGAAAGCACAAATGTCTTATTTTAATTTTAATTTTCTTTTTTTTTTGTTTATACATATTATTTTTATATTTTATTTTATTTTATCAGGACTCACTACAATTATACTGTGAATGACTGAATATATCTAAAGCGCTTGAAGATACCTGTTGAAGACTTCTGAATAATTCTTAGACTGGCAACCTAGATAAACCTGTGTGATAAACACAAGAAAAGCCAAGCTTCCCAAATCAAACATTGCAAGTTGGAATACTTTGGAAGAATTTGCAGGCCTAATTGGGGATGGCATAGCAAGATGAAAATAAACCTAAGGGAGAGACCTCTCATGAATCATAAATAAGAACAACGAATACTTCACACTGAATAAGTATACACAGTTGACTCATTCTTACACTAAGTATGGATGGTTTGTTTTTGTTCTGTTTTTTTTTGTGTGTGAAAGTAGGGAAAGATAGACGAAGATAACATTATCAAAATCAGATACATGCATATCAACTCACCACAAAAATTTTAAAATATGTATAAAAAAAATGCCAAATAACCAAACAAAAGAAAGAAAGAAAGCAAATGATGAAAGAAAGGGAAAGATAAGCAAATAAAAGAAAGAATGAAAGGAAGAAAGAGACAAAGAAAATGATGCAGAGAAGGTAAAAGAAGAGGTAGTGAACATAAGAAATAAATAAAAAAGAATGAAAGAAAGAAAGAAAATTATACTAAGAAAAAAAAGAAGAGGGAATAAGAAAAAGAAAGAATGAAAGAAGTAAAGAAAGAAAGGATAAAAGAAAGAATGAATGAATGAAAGAAAGAATGAAGAAAATTATGCTAAGAAAGATAAAGAGGGAATAAGCAAAAGAAAAAATTAAAGAAAATTATACCAAGAAGTGAAAAGAAGATGGTACGTTTGAAAGGAAGAAAAAAGAAAGAAAAAACTGTTATACACCGTACCTATGAACACTAATAATGTGTATGTCCCAATCCTCACAAATACATTGGACACTATTAAAGGTTGGGGTAATATGCTGTCTATGTAGTTCACCACTAGCAGTGGTTTACCTATTTCACGTTGCTGGCAAGTATTGTATTTTTTTTTTGTTGATGTTATAAAGATTACCATTTCATTTTCAACCTCCATTTTGGTTATTCCTCATTTAGTAACCCTTTCTAGGTTACAACAAAGTTTATTTCAAGCTATGTAAATGTCAACTAAAATATATCATGAGTAAAAAATATTTGAGACAGGTGTAGACAAGTTAGTGGATGGCTCCATTATTTCATTAGCCTAGGGGCACCAAAATATCATAAACTGGACCTGCATATATGCAAAGAGAAAATATCAGTGAATGATTTAAGAGCTTATTTTATTAAACAAACTTTAATAATTTATAACAATATATCATGAAAATCATGGCCAAAATATGGGTTTGGGTTTGGGATACCCCCCCCCCCCCCCCCGCGCCAAAAAAAAGACTGCAAACTATGAAAATTGGATAAAATAAAATCATTCGATAAAATAATTTTATTAAACACACTTAAAATATACAAATGTTAGAGCTTTATTATTTTTATTATTATTGTAAATGTGTTTGTCCACTTTTCAAAAATGTATAATAATGTATCATTTAGTATTTATAATAATGTATCATTTATTATTTATATAATCAATAATTTATTATTTATTTATCATTTATTATTTATATATTCAATAATTTATTTATCATTTATAAAAATGTATCATTTATTATTTATATATTCAATAATTCATTATTTATTTATAATAATGTATCATTTATTATTTATATATTCAATAATTTATTATTTATAATAATGTATCATTTATTATTTATATATTCAATAATTTATTATTTATTTATAATAATGTATCATTTATTATTTATAATAATGTATCATTTATATATTAAATCATTTATTATTTAGTTATCATTTATTATTTATATATTCAATAATTTATTTATCATTTATAAAAATGTATCATTTATTATTTATATATTCAATAATTTATTTATAATAATGTATCATTTATTATTTATAATAATGTATCATTTATTATTTATAATAATGTATCATTTATTATATATTAAATCATTTATTATTTATTTATCATTTATTATTTATATATTCAATAATTTATTTATCATTTATTAAAATGTATCATTTATTATTTATATATTCAATAATTTATTATTTATTTATAATAATGTATCATTTATTATTTATAATAATGTATCATTTATTATATATCAAATCATTTATTATTTATTTATCATTTATTATTTATATATTCAATAATTTATTTATCATTTATAAAAATGTATCATTTATTATTTATATATTCAATAATTTATTATTTATTTATAATAATGTATCATTTATTATTTATATATTCAATAATTTATTATTTATTATTTATAATAATGTATCATTTATTATTTATATATTCAATAACTTATTATTTATTTATCATTTATTATTTGAAATAATGTATCATGAAAATCATGGTAAAACTACAGATTTAGAGTAAAATATAAGACCACAAAAACAAGGCAGGTAAACTATGAAAATTACATATAATCAAATTATTTTGAGTTTTTCACCATGGTTTCGGTCGAAAATGATCAGAATAAAAAAACATGATTTCATTTGACCCGTAAAATTAGCTAACCTTCATGGCTGTAGTCATTTTAAACATACAATTTGAGCCTTACCCAACTGACTGATCATCACTCCCACATTGCATTCTTATCATTAATCCCCCCCAAAAATGCCATGAAAAGCAGAATTTTGTAATTTCTGATCTAAGAAATTAAAAAAAAAAAGATGGATAGATTTACATGAAATAAAGCAAAGTATCTCCATGTTCCTTGGAACCATTTTCACTTGGCATAGACATCTTGCCTGAAGAACTCTGACATCAAGGAATAGGTGGGAAGCATGATTTATCACTGTAATACAGATCTAAAAACATTTTATTAGTGTTTTGGAGAGAAATGTTCTCAGTTCAAACTATCTGTTGCAAAACAAATAACTTAAGATGTGAACTGAAAACTGTTCTTTGATTTTAATTTTAATCAAATTATTATGTACCAATACTACTGATTTATACTAAAAAAAAAAACAGAAAATATATTATGGTTATATTTATTATTATAAATTATATTAATAATTTTATCACTGGAACAGAAACTGTAATTTAATAAAATCTTTAATTTTCATTAAAATTTAAAGTCAGAATCCATGTTTATCTTACTTTTATCAGTAGATGTGAAAATATATTTTAAAATTATGTTAAATGTAACATAATTTTAAAATATATTTTCACATCTATCTTACATATTTCTGAGTCTACTATTTGCCCATGTTTAGAATATTGCTGTCATATATAGTTTGGTGCCCCTCCGATTTACCTTGGGCTCCTTGATAAAATCCAAACAAGAATCAATGTTATTATTGGTCCTGATCTGGCGGCTTGGCTTCAGTCACTTTCCTCTGCCATAAGGTTGCCTCTCTGTGTCTTTTCTATAAATACTTTCATGGTAATTGTTTGGATGAGCTCTTCACTATGGTATCTAGACTTTTTGAATTTAAGCGCAGTACTAGACTGGTGTTGATATTTCATCAATTTACAATAGAGATGGCGAGATGCAGGGCTGTCTTAACAGCATTATGGACCCCTGGTTAAACCAGTGTGCTGGGGCCCCTCCCACTCACAGGAATAAAAAGTAAATGGTTGATAATATTAAACATATAATGTTATCTTTTATTTTTTAATATTAAATCTGTGAATCTTTAATTTCAATGAAAATCCAAAGTCAGAATCCATGTTTATCTTTGTTGTGGGATCTCCCCTTTTCACACAAATGGACTCACCCAAGGTAAACATATACTACTACCAGTGAATACCTGAACAGTCAGACAGTAGTAGTAATGAATGTAGAGTTGGTCGAGTAGAACAGTAGAATAACGTAGCGGCAAGAGTCATAGTAACAAGCACATAGACTCTGAAAGAAGTCATATAGCGATACGTCGATATCAAAGACTGTATATATATATTTTGCTACTAACCCGCATTCCTGGAACTACTAACCTGTATTACCAGTTTGTATCATTACGTTAATACATTTATTTTCCTATATTCATTCTTGGCGTTTGTTATTTGATACTGGATTTCATTCCGGAATCCACAACAATCTTACTTTGATCAGTGCATCTGCATTTAATACAATTTTAAAATAATATATTTTTATATAGCACATAAAATATTCCAAGATGGTTATATCACCACAGAACATCAAAGAAACTTCTAAATTCTTCACTATGGTACTTAGACCTTTTTTTAATTTAAACACAGTACTAGACTGGCATAGAGATTTCATCATTTTACAGTTTAGCTGGTTAATGTAATTATAAATTCTATGCTAACATCTTCTCTCTCACTTCTTGCTTGCGAAACTCCCTTCTGGTGTCATGCTTTCTAGCCAACTTTAATCTGCAAAAATTTAAATGCAAGGTCAATCACTATCTACTATCCTGATTACTCTTCCTTCTTCCCACTCATTATTGTTTTTGTTCCTAATTCTTCCACTCCCTGTAACCCCATTGTGTCTTAGTGACTTTACTGCCTTGCATGAGGTGATATTGGTTAAAAAAAGAATAGAAAATATTTTAAGATAATTATATTAATTTTTATCATTAAAAGAAACAGTAATTTAGTAAAATCTGTGGATCTTTAATTTCTATGAAAATCCAAGAAAGTCAGAATCCATGACTATCTTACTTTGATCAGTGCATCTGCATTTTACAGCACATAAAATATTCCAAGATGGTTATATTAATAATTTTCTTATCATTCAAAGATAAACTTTGATTTCGTAAAATCTGTGAATTTTTAATTTCTATGAAAATCCAAAGAAGTCAGAATCAAGCCTTTCCAATCCGATCAGTCCATCTTTATTCTATACAATTTTAAAATACTATGTTTTTATCCAGAACATAAAATATTCTAAGAAGCGTTTGAGAAATACAGTATTTACATGAGATTTTGCATTGAAAGTCTGGGAATGTGATAATTCTTTAAGACTATATTTCAAAATGCATCTAAAGTATTTGAATAAGTCTTTTCAGATATACATATCCTTTTTATCTTACTTTGATCAGTGCATCTGCATCTAACACAATTTTAAAATATGATATTTTTACATAGCACACAAAGTATCAAAATAAGATAATATTAACAATTTTCTTATCATTAAGAAAAACTGAAATTTAGTAAAATCTCTGGATTTTTACTTTCAATGAAAATCCAAAGAAGTCAGAATCAAATCTTTTAAATCCCATCAGGCCATCTTTATTTTTTTTAATCGTTTTACCCCAAGCAAGACAATAGAGACATTAAAAGGCAAGGGGTTACTAAGTGTGAAAGAATCTGAGAAAAAAAAAAACATAGTTAAGGAGAGAGGACAATAAAAGAACAGGTAATAAAAAGGCAGATGAAAATTAATACTGCATTGAAGTTTTTGAATGTCAAAGTTGACTGGAATACAAGAGGCGAGAAGAGAATTCCACATACAAGATGTGCAAAACAAGAAACTGTTAGCATAGGACCTACAGTTACATCCAGCCATTTCAACTGTAAAATGATGGGAACTAGCTGCCAATCAAGCACTGCACTTAAATTTGTAGAAGAAACATACAAAAGAGGAAAGCTCACCTGAAAAATTATTCCATAGAATTTTGAAGAAAACTATACTTTTACAGACCATATAGAAATAAAATATGAAATTTGTGCCTCTGTTGTTTGACAAACACACTAAGATTTTCCATTGAAAATCTGGGAACATGATGATTTCAGATATAACTATACAAATATGTCAAAACTATATATTATCCAATGTATCACATGTATAAAAAGGGCATCTTCTCAAATATGGGTATACAGAAATAATAACATTTGAAGTATGAAAAAAAAATGTAGGATGTAACAAGTTAGATAAAAGATTTGATATTTTATTGTTTAAACAAAACATTTACAACAATGTAATCATTCGGGTCTTAAGCAAGGCAGTCTTAAAGCAAAGACTTAAGTTTATTATGAAATGTTTAAGGAAATAAGACATACATCAAATTAAAATGATTACTAGGCAGTGTGTCTGCATATGTAATTTACGTGTTAGCCACACACTTCAGATTATTTGCAAATAAAAATGTTAACCTGCATCAGATGAGTATGGTTTTTCTCTGGTATGTGTTTGCATGTGACTTTTTAAACTCATTTTCCATGTAAATGCTGAACTGCACACGTCACAAGAATATGGTTTCTCCCCAGTATGTGTTCGCATGTGTGCTTTCAAATGTGAGTTCTGTGAATATGCTGAACCACACACTTCACATGAATATGGCTTCTCACCAGTATGTGTTCGCACATGAGCTTTTAAATGTGAGCTTCGTGAAAATGTTGAACTACATATTTCACAAGAAAAGGGCCTTATTCCAGTATGTATTTGTGTGTGAGTTTTTAAACTAGAGCTCCATAAAAATGTTAAGCCACATATTTCACATGAATACGGTTTCCCACCAGGATGTGTTCGCATGTGTTCTTTTAAATTTGAGCTCTGTGAATATGCTGAACCACATATTTCACATGAATATGGTTTCTCTCCAGTATGTGTTCGCATATGTACATTTACACATGATTTGCGTGAGAATGTTGAACCACATACTTCACATGAATATGGTTTTATTCCAGTATGTGTCTGCATGTGAATTTTTAAAGAAGAGTTCCATGAAAAGGCAGAGCCACACACTTCACATGAATATGGTTTCTCACCAGTATGTGTTCGCATGTGTTCTTTTAAACATGATTTCCGTGAAAATGCTGACTCACATTGTTTGCATGAATATGGTTTCTCCCCAGTATGTATTCGCATATGTGCCTTCAAATATGAGCTCTGGGAAAATGTTGAACCACATGATTTGCATGAATATGGCTTCTCTCCAGTATGCGTCCTCATATGAGTTTTTAAATTACAACTATGTGAAAATGCTGAACCGCACACTTCACATGAATATGGTTTTTCACATGTATGTGTTCGCATGTGAGATTTTAACCTGGATTTCTCTGAAAATGTTGAACCACAGTCTTTACATGAATATGTTTTATCACCTGCATGTGTTAATATGTGTGTTTTAAAATTTGAATAATCTGTAAATGCTGAATCACACACTTTACATGAATATGATTTTTCACCAGTATGTGTTTGTATATTTTTTTTAAAATCTAAAGTTTGTGAAAATTCCAATCTTTCTTCTCCAGGGTGTGTTTCCATGTCTATCATTCAAGAAGGACTCATTTTCATGAATAAATTCATATCTACAAAAAAAAAAAAGAAAAAAAAGATATTCTTAATGTCTTTTTGTAAAATTGTTTTTAGTATAGTGCTTTAAAGTACAAATAACTTTAACATTTAATTAAACGTTGGTAAAATATTACATGCATTTTGCAAAAGATATAACAAAAAATGTGGCCAACTTGGTCCTTTGTGTCTGCAAAACAAATGGTGTGTTAAAAGGATAATTTTTCCATTGACACTGTTATTATTTTAACTACCTTCACTCCTCAGCAATGTTTATTGTTTTAAAAAGCAGTGATTAGAATTGTAATAAAACCTAAACATATGATGAAAGGGAATTTATACATTTTCTTTGTTCTTAAGAACAAATAGTAAGTATTTCCTTATAGATGGTTCACAAATTTTAATAATGTTTATAAATTTATGAATAAAAAATTGTTTTCACATTTATTTCTTTATAAATTGGTAAATGATTTAATATTGCATTGCGTTAGCAGCCTTAATTGTATTAGTTTTAGAATATTGTAAATATAAAATTATTCTTGTAAATAATCTAATAAATAGTATTTAATATTTTGTTGTTTCAAGGATGAAAAAAAATATATAAATTCAATATTATAATTATTGTCTTTTTTAAAAATTCAAAACTGAAACTAAAATTGTAAATTTAATTATAAAAATCCAGAGTTTCATTCCATTGTCAATCGATGTTACGAATAACTTTCTAAGAAAATTACTTAATTTATAAGCATAGACAATCTTAATATTTTAAATTGATAAGGTTAAGGAAAATTCAATCTTATTAATTAGGGTTGGTTGGGTTTTAATTTCCCTAGACAACTTATTTATCAAATATAAGTTACTTACAAAGTTAGGTTAAGTTTAGGTGGGATGGAGTGGGGGTGCCTGCTTACAAATAAAGACATCCGTTTTCACCATGTCATCTGGGTTTTCAAGGACAAAAAATTTGGGCCTTTTTATTTAAACACTTAAATCATATTTTTATACACCAAAATTTTCTAAAAGGGTTATCGAAATATAAGTCATATTTTTAATATTTAGATTTTGTTCCTACAGCTTTAAAGTACCGTCTCCACTTCTAATAACTAATAGACATTATTTTTTACAAATAAATATATTAGAATGTAATTTCATATTTAAAAAATTATTAATCACTGATCAAGTATAAATATATATATTTCATCTCTCTTCTTTTTTTTTTCCAAAATTATTATTTAAGGAAAATATTTGACAGTGCCTACAAAAAAATAGCTATTCCATTTCTTTGATTTAGTAAATTTTTATTTTTCAGGAACTTAATAATGTATAATTTTTCATGTATGCACAAAGGACATGGGTCATTTAATGACCTACAAGCTATAGCTTTTCTCATTAATTTCCATTTTACTGTTGGTGTTTTATTGGTTTCTTTTAAGTGCCAGAAATTCAATATCTGTTTATATTTCTGAAATGAGGTATTGTTATTATTTACACTATATTGTTCGGACTGTTTTCCTCATCTCATTTCATTGCCATATTCATGATATTTCAGCTATTGTATGCTCAGGTCTTCTTTGGATTCTTAGAATTTCAAACTGAACCCTTTATTTCGTCCACTGGTGTAGACTGTTCTAGTTCCACGTGCCATGCTTCTTCCAGATGTTTCAGTATCAGTTATCTCCCTTTACCTCAACTTTCCAAGTTTTTGTTCACCTCTGCTGTAGCCAGGTATTGAACTCACAACTGTTTGGGTCAAGTCACTGGATTCAACCAACGCTTTTATTCACTGTGGACATCAGTGTATGAATCTTTGGGATTATAAACCTAATGTCTCATTTACCATTCTTTAACAGAGTTCGTATTATACTTTTGTTGTTTTTTTTCCCCTAGTACTCTGTATTACTGGTTCTTATAGTATATTCATGTCTATGCTTGTCCAGCTTAGATTTTTGTGGTCTAGCATATGCACTGATTCCTGAAGTTTTTATATTTTCCAGTGATGTTCTCTATTATTTTAACTTCATCCCACAGTTTGTAGTTGTTTTCTCTCTCCATTGAGAACTTTATCAATGATCGTATTGAGTTCACATGGTCCAGTGGTAGCTGGACCTCTTCCTGGTGTAGCCACAGTATGAAGCAGTCATCTACATATCTCAGCCATAGAGCTGACTTTAGTGATGTGGATTCTAATGCCATTTCTTTGAAGTATTCCATGTATATGTTAGTGATTGCTGGTGATAATGGTGAGCCCATTGCTAAGACTTCATCCCGCTGATATATGTCTGATCCCATTCTGAAGTGTGTTATTTGTGTACAGAAAGTCATCATCTCCATCAGGTATGTGGAACTAGAACAATCTACCCCAGTGGACGAAATAATGGGTTCAGTTTGAAATTCCAATCACCTGAAGAAGGCATACAATGGCCGAAACCTTGTGAATATGGCAATGAAGATGAGGAAAACAGTCCAAACAATGTAAATATATGAATTCTCGTTCATCATATCTTTAGGCTTTATTACAATTGTAATCTTCACTTTTTAAAACAATAAACATTGCCAAGGAGTGAAGGTACTTAAAATAATAGTGGTGTTAATGGAAAAACTATTCTAATTAATTAAACCTTAATAGTTACTATTTTTCTTCAAAACAAATGTTTGGAAGATCTATTCAAATTTCTTAATTAGATACCGCAAAAAAAATGATACCTAAGTTTAAGATGCATTTTAAAAAATGAAAGTTTTTTCTTGAAACTTTAATTTTAATTTCAAGCTGATACATTAAATTTAATATTTCCTATAAGCAAAATAATTTACTGTATTTCAAATCAACTTAAAATTGATCAGAATGATTGTTTTCTTTTTATGGCTAAAATTGGCCATATTGACAAATCTGTCAACACAACATAATGTTTTTTTTTAAAAACAACTTTCGAAAATAAAATATACTTTTCAGAAGATTTATTTGAGGAAGAGTAACTGGCTTAAAGCTTAATTAATCTAAGACAATTATTACTTTTAATTTAAAATATTGTTATAAGGTGTTGACTGATTTATTGATAGCTTAATGTTTAACATTTTTAAGTAAAGGGTATATAACTGTAAAAATTACTTGATGAAGACAATGTGAATGCTTTTTATATCATTTTTTAACTACCCAGTAATCTTAAAAATTTAGGAAAACATTCTAATATTTTATTGCATTTTTGGTACTTTAGCTTTTATAGCTTTCCTTACAAAGATGCTTGTTGACAAAATGTTAGAAAATTAATACAGAATTTTGAAAGATTTAAAACTTTATGACATCATGAGTCCCATGTGCACTGGCCAAAACACACCACTTTGGTTGCAAAATAAAGAATTTAGAAAATCCAATTTGGTGATCAGGATGACGCAGTTTGAAATGTTTATGGAATTCTTTTAAATGTAAAAGTACTAATCTTTTATACTTATGAGTGGTCATACTGATACAGTCTTTCTTGTCTGGCATAAGTTGTGAAAACTGATCAGTTTCATATGACTTTTTCACCATGATAATGCTCTCCTCTGGTAGGACTTTGCCTAATTTTGGTAAAGCCATGATGCCCTGTTCATTTCTTAACACACAAGCTTCTTGGACTAAATAATTAGAGGAATTTCTCTAGGCCTAATTACAATTATTAAAATTTCTTCCAAAAGTAAAATATAATTTTCTGAAACTTTATTTAAGGAATATTAGCTGATTAATCTGATTTGAAACAAATATTATTTACTTTAAGTTTAAAATATTTCAGAAATGCATTTTTTAACACTGCAATAGCTGTGTTGACCTGTTTGACAATGTGGTGACAGATCTAATGTTGTTCTACAGAGACTTTATCTGTAAAACATAACCGAACAAAATGACGTGAGTGCTTTTTTATTTAATTCTTAAGTACTCAGTAATCTTAAAAATTTAGGAAAATATTTTCTGTAATCTAATGTTTTATTGAATTTTGGAAATTTTGGATTTAAATTTACGATAGTCATCGCTCTTATTTTCCGATAATGTTATGGTCACCTGTACTTACAAAAACGGCATGTGTACACTAATAATAAAACTTTTAAATTATTTTAAAAATATTGGTGTTTGATGATTTGTAATTAAGTTTTTCCATTTATGATGTTTAAATATAGCTTGTATTTATACTTAATTTAATAATAATATCAAAACCGCTGAAATACAGAATTTTTTTAAAAAGATTTAAAACTTAATTAATTTTTCTACTTAAAATTTTTAAAAAATGAAAACAATTTTTGAAAAATTCATTATTCAACGGAAAAAAAGGTAAGTTTTCTTCACACAATAGAGTATCTTTATTTATAAAAGGAATTAAAAGCTTTTCTAATTTAACAATGTCATTGTCATAGTTTTTCCATTTTAAGATTCGGAATAGATTTATTTTTGGTATGGTGTTTGTTTGACAAAAACAAATTGATTTTAATTTTCCAAGGCGTCCTGATTTTATAAATATCAAGACACTGAAATTTTAATTTATGGAAATTTCATAAAAATTAAGTGGAGGTAACAGATGTAAAAGAAAAAAAAAAATTTTTTTTTACCAAGAATTTCACAAAAAAAATATTTAAAAAATAATTTAATTCATTTGTGAATAAATCCTGAAAATTTAATTAGAATCTGACAATTATTTGATTTTTACAAGAATTTTCAAATCAATGTGTTTTTTACTGCAAAAAAAAAAAAAAAGTCGCCAAATTTCCCATACTAATCTTTAACCCCCCACCCCACCCACAATGACGCAAGGAAAACAAGATTTTTAACCAAAATTTCGAACGTCCTAGAAAGCATTAAAAGAATTAGTAAAATAATAAAAAATGCTTTGGTTCTTCCTTTTAGTTTAAAACATTTTTTGACCATAAAAGTTTGGGGCATTTTTCATCATGCTATGCTTCTTTTCAGAAAATCTTTGGATGTACCTCAAATTCAAAAAAAAAAAAAGAAAAAAAAAAGGGATCTATTTTTTTTCCCCCGAAATGAAAGCAAAAAATTGCTACACGGTTTTAAAATATTTGTAAAAAAAAAAAAAAAAAAAAAATCAAGGAATATTTCGATTTTAGTAATTATGAATGAATGGTATATAACAACTAGTAGTTTTTTATTAGAAAACTTTTTACTGGTCTGTTTTTTTCCACCTATCTTTTATTTTTTTCATCATACATTTTAATTTTGGGAGGATTTTCCCGAATTAATTTCATATTTTACAGTTTTTATAAATCAAAAATCAAAATCCATGAAGGTGTTAAGTGTTACTGTTACTTTAATAAAAAAAAAAATTAAAAATTAAAAAATATGCAATCAAGTGTGGACCGTACTGAAAATGAAATCCTGAATCTTTTGATACCTCCCCAGATTCGAGATACAAGACGGTTGATTAAAAAAATAAAGGAAAGATGAAGAATACAATCGGTTAACTTAGTTAAAAAAATAAGAAGAAATTTAAACTTTTCAGTTTGGGATAAAATTTCAATCCCTGCAGGTAGGGCAACAAAACAAATCAATTACTTTTCTTTTCAGCAATATAGGAAAATAAAGCAATCGGCTTATTTTTTTTGGTTGAATGATGATATAACTTTCAAAGGGAGAAATCGAGATTTCTTTTCCTTTTTCATTTCAATCGTGTTCCAAAATAAATGAAGTCATCATTAACAAGAACTCTTAAAAAAAAATAGTGTAAATAATAAAAACTAAGGCTTTTTTTAATCTAATTTCCAAACTTATTCACGACTCTTTGACTGATGAAAGTCAACATCAGAAAAAAATTACATAAAAAAAAAGACCAAACTCCCTTAGCAAAATGAATTTTAACAAATTAATACGATTTCAGAGAATTATTAACGGAAAATCATCGGTTTCTTTTTTATTCCAAAAAAGAATCGCCTAATATTTTTAATTTAAAAAAAATTAAAAATGGAAAAATGCCATTCTTTAGAATCGTCATTTCTTTATTTTAAAAATAAATTAGAAAAACAATGTTTCTCTTTGTGAAAATTCATAAATCCAAAAGAGAACACACTTGATACTTACTTGTTTTTGTTGCTTATTCTTTTGTGGGGCAACGACAGAAAAATGGCCCAACAATCGAATTTATTTATAAGAAAACGTTTCCATGAGTCAAGGGAGATAATTCGTGAAAAATAATTAAAATACATTCAATGGAATATTCAAGTAGTCTATCTTTTATTTGTAGATTCCTTTAATAGGCAGTAAAAGAATCATTTTTAATTGAAATTTTACAAATGTAGGATTGATAAAGACAATCACATTTTATTTTTAAGATTAGAAGAAAAGCTTCATAAGGAAGGTGGTGTGAGGAAATGATTCCTCAACCAAAATTTTAATAAGTAATTTGAGTAGCGGAACATCAGCTCAACATTTGAAGAATGATTGGTAAACCCAACTTCAGTTGGAATCACCATTTGAGAATATACAAATAATTATAAACAAAAAAAAGATGTGGGAAATTTAGCGACTCTTCGAATTGAGTCATAGCTGATGAACAAAGACGAGACAATTGAACAGTTTAAAACATATACTTTATATAAGTAATACATTATACAACAAGAATGAGAATAGAGGATTGCTAAAAATGTATTTCTTTTAGCAGTCATGGCATCAGGGATAAAATCCAAATACATGTATCTGTTTGAAATTGATTGAAACACTTATCTGATGCAGCTCATATGTCTTTTGATAGTTGCTTGTCTATACATCATTCAGATTTGCTTGTGGCTGGCATCACCTGTTCTTGGAGTAGGCTAAAAACACATCCATTCAGATCACTCATCTTAAAGCCTCTCAGCTTTGGTGCCTAAATTCCATTTAGCACCTAAATTTTGGATCTTATCTGATAAATGGAAACTATCAGTGGATTTTATCAAATAAGGAGAGATAACCTATATTTTTTATACTTATGCCAGCAGGAGGCACGGTGGAGTAATAGTTAGCGGCTCAGATTTAGGAATTGCAGAGCCAAGTTTGAATTCCAGTTGAATCCATTACATATGTTTATGTGCTAATACCCTTAGGAAAGGTATGTATCCTTTTCTTCTTGGGTAAATAGCAGAACAGACCAGGTTTTATAGCCTTGAATGGCAACTGGTCTACCACAGAAAGAAATGGCAACCTACTGCAGGAAAAAATCTGTCTTGTCAGTCATGTATCTAAAGATACACGATCGCCTAAGTGTGTATCATGCATGGCACATAACTGACTGGTGCCAGCTTCAAAAAATGCATAACAATCCAACATTAAAACTGAACAATAATATAATCTCAATAGTAGAACAATACAAGTACCTAGATATCATATTCGATAAAAAAATACATTTATACCTCATATAAAATACTTAAGGTTCAAATACTAGAAAACTCTACAACTACTTAGAATTATTGCTCATGAAGACTGAGGAGCAAGCAAAGAGTCATTACTCAAAATATACCGCTCATTAATTCAATCAAAATTAATAATGGTTGCTTTATATATGACGAAGCAAGAAAAAGTTAGATGAAAGAACTCCACAGAGTTCATCATCAAAGATTAAGAATAGCCCTAGGATTTTTCACTACGTCCCCAGTGGAAAGCTCTACTACAGAAGCCCATAAAACTCCATTAGCAAAATGACAGAAAAAAACTGGCTCTTCAATATTATACTAAACTCTCAACCTGCCCATCAAATCCTAGATATAAATGCACATTTCATCCACAATGTCAATGCCATCAAACTATTTGATAGTCATATGAAAAATGTCATTAAGTAAACATAAATAAATACAGCACAAATCCACAAGTCCATCAACTCTTAAGACATCTCTATGGATGATAAAACAACCAAACTCAGAGAGTTCCCAAAATCCAAAATCAATCATATTACATTCCATGAAGAATTAATCTCTAAAAATGATTACACAGATCCCCTGTCCATCTTTACAGACGGATCTAAAGATGATGATAAAGTTGTATATGTAACCGTCTACCATAAATTAAAGTAAATGAAACCACTTCCAGACAAAGCTTCCATATTTAATGCCAAGATGAACGCTATTGACTTAGTCCTCAAGCTCATAAATTCAAATAAACATAAAAAATTTATATACCCTGCCGCCAATGTCGGTGATCACAGCACTGAAAAATCAAAAAATATATTAAAAATACACATCATTCAACTACTTAAAAGGATTACTAGCTTAAATTCTTATGTCTATCATCTTTTCATGTTGACTTGAATATCGTCTACTCTAATTATGTTTTAATAACTATGTCCTGAAGAAGGTATACTAGACTGAAACGTCTGACATAGACATTGTAACATCATTATAAAGTAAATTTGCATATTCGGATTTTTTGTTTTTTTCCATATTTTTCCTCATACTGTCGGATCTATATCCACATATTTGCTTATATACCAAGCCATGTTGGTATCACAAGGAATGATAGAACAAATTCTACAGTAAGAAAAACATATACTATAAAAAACACATCAAACTTCTTAAATACCAAAATCCCATATACAGGTATTTTTCAGTGTGCCCACATCGCAATTGAATGTGACACAAAGTCATAGTTTAGAGTGCGTTTAACAACAATACCATAGAAAAATTGCCCAGGGCTCTATGGCACTTCTCTTTGTGGGGACACCTCAAGCACTGAGCAATAAACCAAGCCCCCCTCCTAAGGGAGAGGTACTGCCAGAGGAAGCCTAGGGCTTGGGCCTAATATTGAAAGAATAAGAAAGAAAGATCCCAGCCTGTTGTAATGATATGTCCCACACTCCCTATTACCAATGTAGACTGATGATATCAGTATTTATATATAGTGAGTAGAGGATATACCAGGGGCTTGCTTCAGGAATTACTAGCCTGCTACACGATCCCTGTCTTTCAGTAGTGTATTCTCTTTTACAATAAACCTCTTTTCTTTCATGTACATGCGTGTTGCTGTTCCTTCACTCGAGTGCCACCTTTGTCCTTTTGTAACCTCTTTAAGGATACAACACAGTCAAAGGTCAAAATTCCATATAGGTATTTACTATGGCACCTACATCACAACCAGATGTGGCACAAGGTTGAGGTTTAGAGTGGGTTTGACAGCAATACCATGTAAAAATTGTCTAAGTCTCCTCAGTACTTACCTTTTTGGGGATGCCTCAGGCATCGACCAGTAAACCCAATCTCCTCCCAAAGTGAGGTACTGCTTGGGGGGTAAGGTCCCCTGGGGCTTGGGCTTAATATTAGAAAGATATGAATCCCAGTCAAAGGCCAACATTGCATATACAGGTATTTTTTTTCAGTGCACCCATGTTGCCACCGAATGTGACACAAGGTTGCATTTTAGAAGGGTTTGATAGCAATACTGTGGAAAAATTGCCCACACCCACTCAGCACTTCCCCTTTTTTTGATACTGGGAAATGCAATTGCCTAGGGGAAGGCACTCTAGGGCTTAAGCTTGAAATCAAAAGAATATGAATGCCAGCCAAAGGCTTGGGTCTCATATACAGATCTGAAAGCAACAATCAATAAATATATTAGGGAGGAGTGACAGAACCTATGGAACTTCTGTCCAAACAATAAACTGTACAAAATGAAACCAACTAAAGGAGAATAGCATCAGAGATGCCAAATTAGAAGAGAAGTGATTATTTCCAGGATCCTTATTGAACATATTACCATAACCCATATCCAAAAAATGGAAGATATACAACGACATGTGGCATGCAAAGAGCAATTCACCATAAAAACACATACTGACAAATTGCAGCAATTTCATTTCAATCTGCTTAAAATACGACCAAACAACAAACTTAAAATAATTTTTTTCAAAATACTGATTCTTTTCACCTATTCCAGTTCCTAAGAGAAATTAAATTTATTTAAAAAAGAATTAAAAAAAATATAACCATAAATAATAGCAATCTTATTGGATGAAAATTAAAAAAAATTAAATTTATTTAAATACAAGGCTTTATTTAGAAAAAACATTAAATTTCAGCATTAAATTACTCAATGATTTGATATGCCATAAAATAAACCAAACCAAAACCAATCTGATTTGTGTGCATAAAGTAAAAAGTTTGTATTTATTTCATGTAGAGTTTGTAAGTGTGTAGAGCAGGAGTTCTCAACCAGCAAGGGATTCCCTATGGGAGAATTTCAGGGTTTCATAGGGTAATTGGGGCCACGGATTGGTAGACTCAAAATGTTACTTTCAAACTTCCCAAGGTGGCAAATCCTGTAATGTGCATCAGCTCATACAACTGAGAGGTCATGATGGGTTTTCTTTCCATTAGCTTGTGTATTTTTGCCACTTTTAGTGAGTATTTTGTTGGTTTTATGCTCACATTAGTGGCTGTGCTGTTCTAATTTTTGCAATGTATTTTGCCATATTTGTGCATATATATATATATATAATTATTTAAAAAAAATATAATTCCATCGCTACATAAGAGTTCTCATGTTTCAAAAACAGAAGCTAAAAACTTCAATTTAATTATAGAAATTAAATTAAAGTACTTAGTTCTGTTTCTTCCTCAAGCAAATTTTAGAATGATTACAAAATTCGCTTGAGGATGAAACAGAACTAAGTACTTTAATTTAATTTAATTTCTATAATTAAATTGAAGTTTTTAGCTTCTGTTTTTGAAACATGAGAACTCTTATGTAGTGATGTAATCATATTTTTTAAAAATAATTATAATATAGGCTCTACTTATGCATTGAGCACTGTTTTTTTAAAATAAAACCAAAAACTAAAGCACTTTGGATTATTAACCTAACGGTTCTTTATATTTTTTTTATATATATTTGCATACACACACATACACACATATATATATATATATATATATATATATATATGTTTTTTTGTACATCACCAGTAGTATTTACTTCTTGATGCCAGCCATGTTGCAGGTTAAATAAAAAATAAGCATAAATATTTTACTTTTTTATCTGTGAACGTTTCTAATTATCTTTGACTTTTTCTTGTATTTTTCATTTACAGAATTGTTGTATCATTGAGATGAATGTGCGCTTAATATATTTATTCCACACCAGTATCTGGTGCTAATGAATACATACAAAAAACACAGACCAATAAGTTACAAAAACAATTTACAAGACAACTTATAAGGAATAGAGGAGGGTCAAATCTGTATAGCCAAACAAAGTAAGATCAGTCCAAATACTAATCAGCTTAGTATCAACTTATTAATCAACTGTTGAAGTCCTTAATTGTAGACTATTTAAGGATATGAGCTAGGTCATCTGGTAGAGTGCTGAAGGGGTGCTAGATACTCTACAACAAGAATTGACCATGAGTGTCAATATAAAAAAAAGGGTATGCTTCTTCATATATTCAATACTAACAGTAGAACCCATCTTTGACCGGGTCTTTCATTACTGGGAATTTTGGCCATTCAATTGGAGCAGTTTAAGTTTAAAGTAGGCCACCTGAAAATCAATATTAGTAACAACATATGGGTGCAACTGAGGCACATCCCCAAATGAGGGTTAACAATTTAAATGGGGGCAACCTGAAAAGTGGAATTGTATAATAATCAATAATATTATTGTAATAATATAAACTATTTATTTTTATTAAAGTTTTTATGAAAGATATATATCCAAGAACAGATAGTAAATATTAAAACATTGCTGAGAGTTATAATGGACAGGAAGTAGTGGAGAGCCATTGTCGCCAACAATTTGGACTCAAAACCGTCACTGAAGAATTATCTATCAAACAAAAAAATTTCATCAAAATTGGATGAAAACTGTGGAAATGCATAAACAACATCCCATCACATACGCACACACACATACACATTTTGAGAATTATAGATATAGATGGATTCGCATTCATCATCAATGAAAAGAAAAGCCTCAATGTGTTCTTTGTAGTAAAGCTTTATCAAATGATTCTATGAAACTGACAAAATTGAAGCAACATTTGCAAATTAAAATGAAACAATGTTGTAGATTGGAGGTTGAAAATGACCTGTGTTGTGCCCTTTCAAGCACTCCTCCAAAGATTCCAGAACTGGCAAAGAAAAAAAACAATTACAGGCTTCTCATTGACTGCAATATTCATCTAAATAAAATGAATTACAAATTTACAATTGTGGCAGAGAGCAATGGTCACACTTGAAATATTAATAATTATAGTATGAGAAAATAGATGAGAAAAATAATCTGTGATGAAGTTTGTACCCAGAGAATCTGTACTTTGTCAGAATTATTAATATAAAATGTCAAAACAATAGTGTTTATATGAATTATGTAATAACAATTAAGAGGAAGAGACTGTTCATTTAATCATGAAGGGGGAGAGGTCAGTAATCAGGTTGTATTCTAAGTTTACCAACACCCCCGGTTTTTGTCACTACCACTGCATTTATTTAAGCACGTGTTTGTGCAAAAACAAACAATTGAAGTTGAAGTTGGAATTGGAGCTGGGTGAAGTTAGTTGACAAGCAGTTAACCAGAGAGAGAGAGAGAGAGGCAGTGAGAGTGAAAGTGTCCGCTTGCTGCTGTAATAAGGAAGGAAGTGAACTCAAGTTATCCGCAATATTGGTGCAATACTGCCAGTGAACCCTCTTTTATCCCGATAGGGAAATAATTACGGCAACTACTAAGAACAAAAAGGGTGAACCCGAAAACTACTTCTCTCCTTTCAGAATTATTTGCAATATTTGTTTTTTTTCTGGACTTCATTTCATATACACTACTTTCTTGTAAAAGAAGCATTATTCTTTTTATACCAATTTCTTCTTTGTATACATATACATAAATTTTTCTTTGGAATCGAATCGACTTGTTCATATCTGATTTTTCTGCTTGGCCTGATTCTCGCTCCAACGAACTTGCAGGTAGACCAATTGAATCTTCCAGGATCTACGATTTGTTAATTGCTCTACAGGATCAAAAAAATTACAATGTGGCTGGAAAGTGGAATCGAATTGTCATTGTGAACCGGAGAGTTTGATTGAACCTGGAATACTGGATCAGCACAGGACCAATGGCCAGTCTTGTAGAGTACATCAATCAAGTGGGGTCAGGATAGGTGTTATATACAATAGCTTAGCATTCTATTAAAATATCGTTTTTTGAATTATATGCTTGTATTCTATTTTCGTATATCTCTGAGATTAGGTATTATGATTACTTGTGTTATTTACATTATTCGGACTGTTATTTTCATCTTCATTGCCATATTCACAATGTTTCAGCTGTTGTATGCTCCAGCCTTCTTCAGGTGACTGGAATTTTGAACTGAACCCTTTATTTCATCCACTGGGGTATATTGTTCTAGTTCCACATGCCATGCCTCTTACAGATGTCTCCGCTCTTTCCCTTTACCTCAACTCTCCAAGTTTTTGGTTCACCACTGCTGCGGCCTGATATTGAACTCACAACTCTTTGGGTCTAGTCACTGGATGTAACCAACGTCTTTATCCTTTCTGTGTATTAAATTACAATTCCCTGCCATTTCAGCTTTTTGTTTATTGCAGCATGCTTCAGTTTGGTCGATTAAGTAATTCATTATTATCTATATAAAAACAACTTTCATTCAAGTTTTAACATCCATCGGCATTATTACTTGCTATTAAATTTGGGAAACTCCACTGTAAAAAAATCTATGTAAAGGTAAATGTATTAAAATAAAGGATTTTCAATATTATATGCATATTATTTGGAATGCACATTTTCAGGCAGACAATTTTGGAATGAGGGGAATGACATTCCGATATATGGTAAAAAAAGTTGAGAACCACTGGTGTAGAGATTATAAGTGACTTATTACATAAATTGAAAGTTTCTTCATTGAGCAGCATGTGTTAGATTTATTGTGCAGCGGTTTCATTTAGTAGCTGTTGTTTGATTCATTGTGCTGTGTATGTTTGTTGTTGAACCATCTGGTTATAAACTGTTTTTTAGACTGCTGTCCAGATAATATGTGGTCTGTTTTTATACCTTACTGAATATCTGGATTAGAACTTCTGTGCATTGGTTCATGGGTAGTGCAAGGGTCTCATGCTCCACTTCCATTCAATATGAGGCCCCTCTACTCTGCATCATCTCAATTTTCATATGGGAGTATTTAATATTCATATGGGAGTATTTAATATAAAATACAAATTTAATTTAACCTATTTAATATAAAATACAAATTTAATTTAACCTATTTATGTACAATATTGAATCATATTTAATATAGCTGAACAATTCAAGTGGAAAAATTGAAATTAAATAAAATGTATTGAAATACAAATTAGAGATATGTCATGCCACTTTAAATAAATAGACAATTTTTAGTGGCAGTTTTAAACATTAAATTGAGATTTTTCTTGTTAAAATGTTGAATAATTTTAAGACATTCAACATTATGGCTAAAACATAGTAAATTTTAAGTTTTCTTGAGACTTTGCATAAGCAAAAGAAATTCACAGATTGGGCAAAAAAGACTCTAAAATGGCATCAAAAACTACAAAAAATAATAATAATAATAGTCAGTTGTGCTTAATTTAATTTGTAACATATATAAATGTACATAGAAAAAAATAAATGCTGATAAGATAGCAAGGGTCACAAAGAATTGCAAGTGACCCCCCAATCAGCACCTCTTGGGCTAAATTCCAGAATATAAAGTTTTCAATCTCATTAGTCCATTTTTATTCTTTTTGTTTCTAATTATTCCCCTTGAAGCAAAATGATAAAACCACTAAGATGCAAGTAGTTACTGAGTCTGAAAGACTCTGAGAAAAAAAAAAATTATTATGGAGAGAAGATAAAAAAAACAGGTAATAAGACAGAACATGACGATGACATTGCATTTAATTTTTGAATGTCAAAGTTGACAAGAATGCAAGAAGATAGAAAACAATTCCACAAGCAAGAAGTGCGAGAGAATAAACTGTCAGCTTAGAACTTATGGTTGTATCTAGCCATTTTGACCGTAAGATGATGGGACAATACTGCCAATCTAGTACAGTTCTTAAATACATAGAGAAAAGACACCAAAGACGGAAGCTCACCAAAAAAATGATTTTATAGAATTTTTTAAGAAAACTCTACATTTATGGAGCATAAGAAATTTAGAATATGAAATTCATGCCTGTTGTTTTTTTCCATTGAAAGACTGGGAACATGATGATTTTCGATATAAATTTACAAATATGTCAAAAAACATATCCCAAATGCATATGATCAAATTTTCAATAATTCTTCTCTGATTTGCATTTTCTGAGTTAAAGAGGGATATCCAAAACAATTCTAATATCTAAAAATTACATGAATTTATTTTTCTCACCCCAAGCAAGGCAGTAAAGCCACTAAGATCCAAGTGGTTATAAAGTGTGAGAGAATATGAGAAAAAGTACAGAATAATAAAAAGAGGAATTAATAAGGCTGAAGATAACAACTGACATTGCATTTAAATGATTGAAGATCAAAGCTCACTGGAAATCAAGGAGCTGGAAGAGAGTTCCACAAGCAAAAGGTGTGAGAGAAAAAACTGTCAGCATAGAACTTATGGTTGCCTCTAGACCAGGGGTTCTCAAGCTTGCTTGTCCCATGCACCACTTTCACCATTTGTCAGCATGCCATCCCCTCCTCCTTTTCAAGATGACAGTCCAGATAGGCCAAATTCTATAATTGCTCTCCCCCCACCTCCTAAACTTACTGTGGTCACAATTCACCCCTGAAAATGGTAAATTTCACCCATGTTGAGAACCCCTGCTCTAGACATTTCAAACATGAAAGATTGCAGCCAATCTCGTAGTATGCGTAAATTCATAAAGTCTGCATATAAAATAGAAAACTCATCAGAACAATTAACACAAAAATATTTATAAAAACGACACAGGGAAGCTAGATCATGGCGATGACAAAGTGACTGGAGCCTAGATGCCAGGTCAGGACCAATAATACTGCACAGTGTTCTTTGTAGTTTTTCAAGAATTTCTAAAGAATGAAACTAAAATATGTAATCTAATAAAAAGTTGCTGTAGATTGCTAAGTTGATTTTTTTTTAAAGTCAATCATTTCTGTAGGACTTAGTATTTTCTTGTGTTGAACAAAAGAATGACTGACTCAAAGATTTGTTTATTCCAAATTACATTTGATTGTTTTGCTCAATATATCTTAAATATTTCAATACTGATGATTTTTTTTCTATTGAGACACATTGTAAGCAAATAGAAAAATTAGTAAATCAATTCACAATTCTTATTTTATTTTACCTGGACAAAAAAAACCCCACCATAAACACCATAGTCAAATTTCACAAAATTTTCACACTTCTTAATAGTCAGTTGTGTTTAGTTTCATTTGTAACATATAGAAATGTAGGTAGAAAAATGCAATATTGAGAAGATAGAAAGGGTCACAAAGGAGGCCTTAATCAGGTTTCTGATCCACACCTGGAAAAACATTAGACTCTTACTCTGGTATAAAATTTGAAACAAATTTTCATTTATTGAATGCCATGAAAAAATAATAGAAAAGAATGGAAAATTTACAAAGTAAACATTCACAAACTATAAATAGATAACCATAAAAATTGCTAAAAATTTGAAGAATCTTTTCCTTTTCTTTCAGGAATTCTTCTTGGTCTCAGTTACTTCCTCTTCCTTTATTTTCTTTTTGTCATTGTCACTGGATTTTAGGTTTTTTTTTCAAATCCTAAAAGCAGTTGGCATCTTCCTTGTGAATGTCAAAACCTTCTTTGTTCTGCTTTCTTTTTCCTCTTCTTCATCATCATCATCATCTACACTTAGTGCCCAGAACTAGCATATCATTGCTGCAGACGAGGATGTCTGTCAGGAGATGGAGACCTATAGGAGAATGCAAAATTCACATCCTGTGGGTGAATTTCACCCATGTTGAGAACCCCTGCTCTAGACATTTCAAACATGAAATATTGCAGCCAATCTAGTAGTATGCGTAAATTCATAAAGTCTGCATACCAAATAGCAAAACTCATCAGAACAATTAACAGAAAAATATTTATAAAAAAGACACAGGGAAGCTAGATCATGGTGACAGAGAATGGTTGGTTGGCTAGACCAGACACTGCACTTTTATCTTTGGCATTTTGTTCATGGATAGATGATTTACTCAATTTTTGAGACCTTTTTATGTGCTAAATAAGTTTTACAATTGTTGCTGGTCCTGGAAGATGAAGTTTCTTTATTGGTTATTTCTTCACCCCTGAAAATGCAAAATTCACCCTCTGGGGGTGAATTTCACCCATGTTGAGAACCCGGGCTCTAGACATTTCAAATGTGAAAGATTGCAGCCAATCTAGTAGTATGCTTAAATTCATAAAGTCTGTGTACCAAAGAGCAAAACTCATCAGAACAATTAACACAAAAATATTTATAAAAAAGACACAGGAGGGCTAGATCATGGTGATGACAAACTGAACATGAGATGCCAGGTGAGGATCAATAATACTGCATATTCTTATTTGTATTTTCTCAAGAATTTCTACATAAAATAAGCAAACTAATAAAATTGACAAGTTTCTTTTTTTTAAATAAAACACTTCTGTAGGATTTAGCATTTTTTGCAGTGAACAAAAAAATGACTGACTCAAAGAAATTGTCTATCATGTTTATTCCAAATAACATTTGCTTGTTTTGCGCCATATATTTTACATATTTCAAAACTGATGATTTTTCTCTATTGAGACACACTAAAAACAGATAGAAAAATTAGTAAATCAATTCACAATTCTTATTTTTTTACCTACACTTGTCATGCCTCGACGTTGCATCTTCTCAAATGTATAACAAAAATATATGATGCAAGAAATAAGATAAAAACAAGAGATTTGATATTTGATTGTTTAAACATTTGCAATATTGTTGTCAAGGCAGTCTTAAAACAAGGACTTAATTTTATTATTAAATATTTAATGAAATAAAAGAAAATCATATTAAATAGATAACTAAGCAGTGTGTCTACAAGTGTAATTTACGTGCAATTCTTAGCCACACATTTCACATTATGTGTTTTTAAATTTGTATTCCATGAAAAATGTTAACCTAGATCAGATGAGTATGATTTTTCTCTGACATGTGTTTGCATGTGAGTTTTTAAACCTCTTTTTCTTGTAAATGCAGAATTACAAATTTGACAGGAATATGGTTTCTCCCCAGTATGTGTTCGCATGTGTGTTTTCAAATGTGACTTCTGTGAATATGCTGAACTACACACTTCACATGAATATGGTTTCTCACCAGTATGCGTTCGCATATGAGCTTTTAAATGTGAGGTCTGTGAAAATGTTGAATTACATATTTCACATGAATATGGCTTTATTCCATCATGTTTCAGCATGTGAGTTTGTAAAGTTGAGCTCCATATAAATGCTAAGCCACATAATTCACATGAATATGGCTTCCCACCAGGATGTGTTCCCATGTGTGCTTTCAAATGTGAACTCTTTGAATATGCTAAACCACATATTTCACATGAGTATGGTTTCTCCCCAGTATGTGTTCGCATATGGTCATTTAAACATGTTTTCCGTGAAAATGCTGATCCACATTCTTGACATGAAAATGGTTTCTCCCCAGTATGTATTCGCATGTGTTCTTTCAAATATGAGCTCTGTGCATGTGTTGAACCACATACTATGCATGAGTATGGCTTTAACCCAGAATGTGTTTGCATGTGTGATTTTAATGAAGAGTTCCTGGAAAAGGCAAAACCACACACTTCACATATATATGGCTTCTCCCCAGTATGTGTTCGCATGTGTCTTTTCAAATGTGAGTTTTGTGAATATGCTGAACCACAAACATCACATGAATATGGTTTTTCACCAGTGTGTGTCCGCATATGAGCTTTTAAATGTGAGCTCACTGAAAATGTTGAACTACATATTTCACAGGAATATGGCCTTATTACAACATGTGTTCCCATATGTGCTTTCAAATGTGATCTTGATGGATATGCTGAACCACATATTTCACACGAATATGGTTTCTCTCCAGTATGTGTTCGCATATGTACATTTAAACATGATTTCCGTGAAAATGCTGACCCACATTCTTTACATGAATATGGTTTCTCACCAGTATGTATTCGCATGTGTTCTTTCAAATATGTACTCTGTGAATGTTTTGAACCACATACTTCACATGAATATGGTTTCTCCCCAGTATGAGTCTGCATGTGAATTTTTAAAGTAGAGTTCCTTGAAAAGGCAGAACCACACATTTCACATGTATATGGTTTCTCCCCAGTATGCGTTCGCATGTGTGCTTTTAAACAGGATTTCCGTGAAAATCTTGAACCACATACCTCACATGAAAATGGTTTCTCTCCTGTATGTATTCGCATGTGTGTTTTTAAATATGAGCTCTGGGAAAATGCTGAACCACATGTTTTACAGGAATATGGCTTCTCCCCAGTATGCGTCCTCATGTGAGTTTTTAAATTACAACTATGTGAAAATGCTGAACCACACACTTCACATGAATATGGCTTCTCTCTAGTATGTGATTGTATTTCAGTTTTTAAATGTAAAGACTCTGAAATTTCCAATGTTTCTCCTTCACATGAATAGAAACTGTCTCCAGGGTGTGTTTCCATGTTTATTTTTCAAGAACTCATTTTCACGAATATATTGGTATCTGCTAAATAAAAAAGGTGTTTTTAGAGTTTTTTTGTAAATTTGTTTTCAGTGCTGCATTTAAAGTACTAATGAACATTTCAAAGCTAATGATTTCTGCTGTTAGAAATTTATACTCGGTTTAGATGTTGATGAATTCCAACACATCCATTTTTACCAGTCTTTAATAGGAAGGACATGAAATCTGCAAAATAAGAGGTTTCAGAATAAATAATTGCACTTGACTTTTAAAATTAAAAGTGAAGTGGGGGGGGGTAGAAAATGTGAAAAAAAAATGTTTTCATCTATTTTTTCTGAAGAAGAAACTTTTCTAAAATGAATTCCTCCATTTGTGAGTAAGTCCTGAAAGTTTCATTAAAATCCAAAAATTACTTGATTTTTGCCAGAATTTCAAAATTTCCACAGCAAAATAGACATTAAATTTCTAATAATAATTTATGCTTAATTTTACCTGCATCAAAAGAATGCATTTTTTCTCAAAGTAACAGCATTTTGCAGAAAATCAATAGGGAATATCTTGCAGCATTTCATATTATTCATTTTGAGAAAAATCTTCCCAAGTCTTCTGAAAAATTCCAGCATACCTCATTTTACAAGTCTCAAATAGGATGAACATGAAATCTGCAAAATAAGATAATTGAAAAATAAATAATTACATTTCCTTTGTTTGATGTTAGTTACATGAAAAGAAAGCCTTTTTTTTTCAACGTTATATTTCGTAGGAAATCAATAGGGAATATCTTGCAGCATTTTATCTTATTCAATTTGAAAAAAATCTTCCTGAGTTTTCAGAAAATAGGAATTACCAGTTTAAAGGTTTCCAATATTTTTGCTTGTCAGCCATACTATAATGCCTTTCATATGTATTTAAATAAATTCTCTTATTTTCACATGTACAATATTATTAAGGAGGAATGAAAATTCATGTAGGAAATCAAGCAAAGTTACTGATGTTAATAATTAAACTTTATTAAAATGTTGGCTGCGATCATTTCATTTGCTGTCCCAAACACGATAATTAATTTTGGTACAAGAGACTTTGTTTTGACATTGTTGCATATATTTTTTATTCACTATTTACATTGTTCAAACTATCATCCTCATCATTGTTGCCATATTTGTATATTTTGTATATTTGTTGTACACTTTGGCCTTCTTCAGGTGGTTGAAATGTTGAACTGAACCTTTATTTTGCTAGCTGGGGTAGAGTGTTCTAGTTCCCCTTGCTATGTCTAACGGATTTCCTCCTGTTAATTCCCCTTTCCAGTACTCCACCGCCTTAACCAGGTATTGAACTCACACTCTTTGGGTCCTCTCACTGGATCTAACTAATGCCTTTATCCACTGTGCCATATGTCCTTGAGGACATCTGTATATGAATTTCTGGGTATTATAAAACTAATGTCTTCAGCAACAATTTTTTACCAGCATTTTTTACAACAACGCTCAGAAAACAGTCTGCCTGCCTTATGTGAAGGGGCTATCAGAGAAAATACAAAGGATCTGCTGTCCATATAACATCAGAACAACCTTGAAAAGCTGGACAACACTTTGCAGATACCTCTCCTGAGTAAGACCCCCCCATAGATGAGAACATGACTAAAGACTGTCATCCCATGCAGCTGTGGAAAGAAATATAAAGGGGAGACAGGATGCCCCCTTAAAGTAAGGCTTCAAGAACACCAAAAAGATGTAACATGAGGGGAAGTGGGAAAATCAGGCGTGGCTGATCACATATGGAGAGAAATGGGAAATCACCACCTTCTGTGGGATCAGGTTGAAATCATAGACAAATAACATCATTGTAAAATTTGTAAACTTAAGGAATCAGCACATATGCTAGGCCACAAAAATCTCCTGAGCCAACCAAAAATAGAAATTAATAAAATATGGGAACCGGTAATCAGTAGTGCTAGAGAATAATAACAGCAAAAATTGCAATATGAGCACTAGTAAAAAATTGTTGCTGAAAATTTTTTTTTAATTTTCTGTGTAATCTCATGTTTTGTTGAATTTTAGATACTTACTGGCTTTAAATTTACGATAGTTATTTGTCTTATTTATAGACCAAAATCATTTCATGATTTACATTTCTCTGAGGACTTGTTCTTATAATTAACATAAGCATTAGGTGATACAAAAAATAATTTCTCAAAATTTCATAAAACAGTTAATTTTATGAAATTTCTCATAAGAGGGGTAATAAAAGTTTTTACTAAGATTTTCTAAATAAGAAACATTTAAATAATAATTTCATTCACTTCTGAAGTTTTGGAAGTTTCATAAAGTTCTATCAAATGTCTTATATTTGAAAGAATTTCCAAAGAGATGCAGAAATTTCCCTTACAAAATTATGGTCCTGCATTTGATGCCAAAAAAACAAGATTTGTAGCAAAAGATTTAAATGAATTTAAACAATTTTTTGTACTTGAGAATTTACAACAAAATATTAAACACTATTTATTAGATTGTTCTTTTACAAGAATAATTTCATATTTACAATATTCTAAAAATTAATACAATTAAATAAATGCAATGCAATATTTATCAATTACCAATTTATAAAGAAATAAATATGAAAATTTTTTATTCATAGCTTTATAAATATTTACTATATTATTAAAATTCTTCATCCAACTATAAGTAAATCCTTATCATTTACATTTCATAATGTATGAATCAATTAGCCAATGTTTCACTAACCGTAATAATAAATAGTGTTTATTACTTCTGTTGTCAAGTCTCAAGAACTAAGAAAATGTATAAACTCAGCTTCATATGCTTAAGTTTTATAAAAATTCAAATTACTGCCTTTTTGAAACAATAAACATTGTCAGCGGAGTGAAGGACATTAAAATAACAGCAGTGTCAAGGGAAAAATTATCCTTTTAACACACAATTTTTTTGTGCTCACAGAGATTCAAGATTGCCGAATTATCTTAAACATTATTTAAATTAGTTATATTTCTTTAGTTAAATGATACTTTTGAGTTTAATTCCATTTTAAAATGTTTAATTACATATTTTGTCCCATAAAATTTGTAATTATATCCAAGAAAATAGATTAAAATAACAAAGTTGCTACAAACAAAAAAATGGAAAAACTGCTAAAATGTTATAGAATTCTTAATGTTAACTGAATTCACTGTCAGTTTTTATCATTCATTGGAAGCCAAATCATGCCTTTATATTTGTTTTTTTCTGTAAAATTATTACAATCCTATATAACCAATGGTTTAAGAATACAATTTTTTATTCCACATGCTTTTATGAAAATTAGTGCAATGGTTAAAGACAACATATCAAAATTATTTCCCTTATGTACATCCATACAAAAAATAAAATTCTTTCGAAAAAAAGGTTCACATTTGAAAATGGTATTAAATTTTACATTTTTCTATACTTTACTGCATTTCAAAAACTAATTTAAATTAAATGGAATGAGTTGTTTTTTAAAATAGCTGATTAGCACCTTTTTTTTTAGTTGTCTTTCACTACAATGTAATTCTCTTTATTAAAAAATCTTCTAAAAATAAAATATACTTTTCTGAAACTTTATCTGAGGAATAGTAGCTGATTTAAAATATAATTATCTGATTTGAAGCATCTATTATTTATGTTCAAAATACCACACAAATGCATTTTTTTTAACAGAGCAGTAGCTGTTTAAGATGTTGTCAACTTTGACAGCTTGATTTTAAGTAATGTTGTTGTATAGGTGCTTTAACCATAAAAAGTAAATGAATAATGTGAGCACCTTTTGTATAAAATTTTCAAGTATTGAGTAATGTTAAAAATAAGAAAATATTCTCCGTAATGTTTTATTACATTTTTTATACTTTCTGGCTATTGTTATCGTTCTTATTTTCTAATAATGTTGATATCAGTACATAAGAAAAAATCCAAAATTCTTTTAAAAAATATTGGTGTTTGATGATTTGTATTAAGATTTTCCATTCATGCTTAGTAAATATAGTTTTCACTTAATAATATCATTTAAAAGGGTGAAATCACTACAGAATTTTAAAAGATTTAAAATTTAATAAATTCTAATTAAAATTTTTTCAAATGAAAGCAATCCTTGTAAAAATTATCCATCAAAAAATGTTTTTTTTAAAGACAATATTGTCCAAAATATATATTTTTAAGCAATTAAAACCATTTTCTGATGAAATAATTTTATAGTTTTACTTTATGATTCTGAGCAGATTTTCGGTAAATGGTGTTTCTGTTTGACAAAAACAGAGTGATTTATTATATAAAGCGGTGGGGGGGGGGTTACATTTTAATTTCTCGAAATTAAGTACGTGTCCATAACAGACGTAAAAAAAACAATTTTAGAAAGATTTTCCAAAAACAAATGATTTAATTAATAATTTCATTCATTTATGAAATTATAAATAAAGTTATTTGGTTTTTGCAAGAATTTTTGAAAACAACGTGTTTTTACTTTTTTTTAAACCTGAAAAAAGGCAACTAACTTAACTAAATTAATTATCAGTGACCCTGCTGATGCAAGAAAAACAAGATTTTTTAACCAAAATTTAGAAAGTGAGAGAAAGGATTCAAAAATTTAATAAAATAATTAAAAAAAAAAAAAACCATTGGTTTTCTCTTCTTAATAATAACAAACGTTTTGACGATAAAACTTTCTCTTTATCAAGTTTGGAACTTTTTCATCATGCTCTTTGTCTTTTATCAACGAGTTAGTGGAAGTAATTGGTTATTCTTAATAAAAAAAATGATAAAAAAATGAATGATAAACATTAAAAAATCGACTAAATAAGCAATATTATTAATACTATTTTATTTTCGGTTTGTGGTAAAATTTCAATGCCCGAGGGATAGAGACAACTTAAAAACAAAAGGAATACTAACACTTTCAAAATTAATTTCAGCAATATAGGAAAATAAAATTACACAATTATTATTAATCTTTATTTCTATTTTTAGAAAGATACAACATTCGAAGGAAGAAATCGAAAGTTTTTAAAGCAGCATCAGGATTTCATATCCTCAAGTGAATCAAGCCATCATTTAAGAAAAACCTCTTTAAAAATAGCCTTACACTTCTTATCTCTAAAACTTAGTCCGGACTCTTCTTCTCTGATGTTTTATTTCAAGAATTTCATCATAAAAAAAAAACAATTCAAAGATATGGAATCTATTTAACAGAGAATTAATAAAAATAATCATCGTTTTTTGTTTTGTTTTTTTCCTTTTTTTTCAAAAGAGAATCGACTAATATTTTTTAAAACAAATTTAAAAATGTTATTAAATATTGGATGGAAGATTAATTTAAAAGTAAAGTGCCATTATTCACGTTTTTTCAGTTTTAATTTTATGAGAATCATCATTTTTATTTTAAAAATAAAGTAGAAAAAACAATGTTTCTCTTCGTTAAAATTCGTAAATCAAAAGAGAACACACTTACTTATTTATTTATTTTTGTTTCTCCTCAGGTAATTTTTCTTTCGTGGAGCAACGATAGAAAAATGGTCCAACTGGTGAATTTAGAAAAGGTTTTCATATCTACGAAGTAAAGGGAGATAATTCAGGAAATAATTTTTCAGACTCCTTAATTAATTTAAAAACACACACAATGGAATATTTATAGCTTCAAGTAGTTTATCTTGTATTTGTAGTATTTTTTTAAATAAATAAAGTAAAAGAATAATTTTTAATTGAAATTTTACTAATGTAGGATTGATAAAGTCCATCATATGTAAGATTAGAAGGGAAGCATCATAAGGAAGATGGGTAATGATTTGTCAACCCAAATTTTGATAAATAATCAAAACTTCATTAAGAAATAAATAGTTAATGTAACTTTTGTTGGAGTTACCATTTAAGAATATACATATAATTATGAGCAAGGTTTATAATAAACATGACATTTTATAGAACAATTTGTGAGAGATTGCAAGAAAATAAAAGTGTCTTTTTGTGTGTGTAATATAAAAAGTTTGTATTTGTTTCACGTAGAGTTCATAAGTGTGTAGAGTTTATAAATTTGTAGTGTTTACTACATAAATTGGAAGTTTCTTCATTCAGCAGCAGGTGTTATATTCAATTTTGAAGCTGTTCAAAGCTTTGGGTAGCTGTTGTTCAATGTATTGAGTAGCTGTTGTTTGATTCATTGAGCTGCATGTGTTCAACATTCAATCAGCTGGTTATAAACTGCTTTGTAGACTGCTGTCCAGACAATATGTGGTCTGTTTTTATATCTTACTGTATGTCTAGGCTAGAACTTCATGTGCATGGGCACAATACCAGTGCAAGAGTCTCATGCTCCCAACCCCCGATCTATGATATATGTCCCCCTACTCTGTACCATCTCAATTTTCATATGGCTGCATTCATATAAAATACAAATTTTATTTAACCTAAATATATACAATAATAGATCATATGTAATATCTGTGAACAATTCAACTGGAAAAACTGAAAATAAATACAATGTACAAAATGCAAATTAGAGATGTGTCATAATAGATTATTCCATTTTAAATGAATCAACAGTGTTTTGTTGCCATTTTTAACATCAATTCCAGATTCTCTTCTTAAAATATTGAATAATTTTAAGACATTCAATATTATGGATGACAAAATAATGAATTTTATATCATGTTTCTTGACACTTAGTGTTGTATCCTGTCAGCATTACCACATTTCTTTTTAAAAAACAACTGGAAGCAAAACCTTAAAGAGCATTATTGTAAGAGTGATTGGTGATATAATGAAGTCTGAAAAGCAACAACAACAACAAAAAAGAAGTGATCTGTGACCCTGCTGGAGCATGCTTATCATCTCTCAGTTGTGTATATGTCTTTGGGCAGAGTGTGACTCAGTTGAGTCTCTGTCCATGGACAGAAATGCAGCAGGGGAAAATAATTACTTGAGGTGTTCAGCCCTGGTGAACTGCTGCCGAAAGCTGCATGCTCTCAATGCATTAGAGATGGGGATCGGTGGTCACCGCCGTGGCCAGTGCAATCGATGGTTGTAGGGGCTTGGGCAATTTTTGTATTTTACCTGAGTGTATGTGCTTGAATTCCCCATGGTAAGACTGACCTTGTGTTGCATCTCATCTCAGTGGGGAGGCATGGTTAAATACTCAGGTGTTCCGCCATCAAGATGGCGAAGAAACAAAGTGTAGTATCTGTTCCAGTAGCTGACTACCAGCTGATGGCTTGATCCATTGACAGCAGTTCCAGCCAGCCAACCTCCAGATTTCCATCAGCTATTGTTCCAGCAATTTCTAGTCAGCTTCCACCTCCAGCTAGCTCTAACAGGCTTCTTGCTCTAGCCATCCTAACCAGCAGCAACAATATGCAATAAATAGTCCTTCTCAGTACAACGCTTTCCAGTGACCATGAAATTGTCCTTCTGAGAATGACACTATTCTCCCCCTCTAGATGGGCACCCAGAGTTATTTTTTTGCCTAATGCACTATAACATTATTTTGGTTTATGATTCTTTTTAACAAATGTAAACTTGGCAATATATTTGTTTTTACTCAACTCTTAATTTCTTGTCTTCTGTCATTTAATATCTGTTTGTAGACCAATATACCACCCCAACATTAGCATAAGTAAAAGAAGCTGATGCATTTGTACAAAAAGAACACCATAATGATGTCAAATTTCACAAAATTTTCACACTGTTTAATAGTCAGTTGTGCTTAGTTTCATTTGTAACATATAGAAATCTAGGCATGTGTTTTAAATTTGGATTCCATGAAAAATGCTAACTTACATCAGATAAGTATGATTTTTCTCTAGCATGTGTTAGCATGTGATTTATCAGGGCTTACATGCTCCACTATTTTTGGAGCTGTTCCCACTCCCATACCCAAAATTGGAGCTGGCTCCCTTCACACTCCCTCTTTTCACAAAGGAGCTGCTCAATCTTCAACTCCATTAAAAAAAGAGCAGCACTTTTTCAGCACTCCATAGTTAAAACCTACCTCCTTTTATATGTGGCAGAGAGCAAAGGTCACCCTTGGAATATTAATAATTATAGTAACATAGAATTTTGTTTATAGATGAGAAAAATAATGTGGTGAAGTTTGTCCCCAGAGAATCTGTGCTTCACCAGAATTATTAATATAAAATGTTAAAACAATAGTGTTTATATGAATTATGGAATACCAATTGAGAGGAAGAGCCTGTTCATTAATCATGAAGGGGGAGAGGTCAGTAATCAGGTTGTATTCTAAGGTTACCAACACCCCGGGTTTTTGTCGCTACCACCACATTTATTTAAGCACATGTTTGTGCAAAAACAAACAGTTGGAGTCAAAATCAAAGTGAGTTGACAAGTAGTCGACCAGAGAGAGAGAGAGAGAGAGAGAGAGAGAGAGAGAGATAAGCAGTGAGAGTGAATGCGTCTGCTTGCTGCTGTAATAAGGAAAGAAGTGAACTCAAGTTATCCACAATATTGGTGCAATACTGCCAATGAACTCCCTTTTATCCTGATAGTGAAATAATTATGGCAACTACTAAGAAAAAAATGGTGAACCTGAAAATTATTCACTCCTTTCAGAATTATTTGCAATATTTGTATATATTGTATATATACATATACATAAATCTTTCTTTGGACTCAAATTGACTTGTTCATATTTGATTTTTCTGCTTGGCCTGATTCTCGCCTCAACGAACTTGCAGGTAGACCAGCTGAATCTTCTGGGATCTACAATTTGTTAATTGCTCTCTAGGATCAAAAAATCACAACGTGGATGGAAAGTGGAATTGAATCAACATTGTGAACCAGAGACATTGATTGAACCAGGACAGGACCAACCGCCAGTCTTGTAGAGTACATCGATCAAGTGGGGTCAGGATAGATGTTACACATAAACGTTGGACATCTTTGCAATTAATAAGCTGGGTATGAGATATTTTGGTACTCAAATTTAATAAGAATCAACATTTAGCTTGTCAGCATACCCATAGAGACATACGAAAGTTCCCCCAATGTACTTCATTATAAGGCATATGTCATTCCGGACTCCAAAAGAATTACCTCAGAAAACAGTAAATTTAGTTTTACAAATTTTATTTTATCATAAACTGGAGTTTAACTTTAGTAATAGTTGTTTTTAAAAGTTTGTATCTTTCAAGCAGTGACGTTTTTTTAAAAAATTCCTCCTCCTCGGCTGAACAGTCTCTCAACAGATGCTGATGAGGTAATGGCTGTGTTGAATTTGCAAAATAATTCACACATTTCTGGATATTTGGCCAATCCCTCAATTGTTGCAATTCTAGCACTTGTATATTGGTTCAAAATGTCTGCCCTTGTGTTTCCTGTTTTCTGGACACTTGGAAAGAAGTCATCCTCAGGCTCCTCACTGCTACTTGACCTGCACCCTGAATTGTCCTTTACAGGAAAATTCCGTAATGCATCATGGGGTCCAGAAAAAAAAAAACTACAACAATAACAGAGCCGTACTTGCAAAAATGAAGTTTAGGGGGATAGGCCTGCTTCCCCAGTATTTTGTTAAAAAGTATTATTAAAATAATAATTTGAAAAAAAGATACAAGAAATTAAATTTAACATAGATAAATCGATTTTACTTATTTAAAAATATTAGAGGAGGTCTTAGCTTCTAACCCCACCATCCAGCAAGTACAGCCCTGATATTGTTGCAGTGATACCTGGAAAATTTGGTAATCTTCTGATACCAAATTTTCTGTTATGGAATTTTCCAGGCACCAAACATTTGGCTTAAAAGTTCAATTTAATGAATTTTGAAATATTTGGTAACGGAAAATTCCGTAATTTTGACTAAGTAGGAAAATCCAGTAACTATTAAATCAAAGTTCATTGAAAATTTGATTTTACAGCCATTCTGGAGTTGGAATTTGGGGCTAAGCTCCCCTCCTCTATATTTTTTATATAACTGAGAATTGTAGGATCCAGATAAAACCCCACTACAATAATAACAGGGCTGTACTTTCAGAAGGGAGTGCTTAGGAGCCTAGGCCTGCTTCCCCAATATTGTTTTAAAAAGTATTATTACCTATGGGGTGGTATAGAAAATATCAGGGCTGTAATATCTGGATTGGTGGTTTACGGGGTTAATTTATATATATATGTTAAAAACTAAATTAGAATTTTATTTCAGGGCAAAAAATTTCATTTCAGACCAAGAATCAATTTTATTCAACATTTGGATGAATATCAAGGGGAATAGGCGAGATAAACCAACGGAAGTTATTGCTTGTCAGGATTTAATTTATTTTTTAATAACTTTCTTTAAATATTAATGATGATAATGATAATAATAATAATGGCAAAATTGTATATGAAAGTAAATTGTCAGTAGATTAAAAAGAAAACATTGATTTATTTATTCATTCAGCAATGAAAATTTGTCATAAAAAAAAAAAAAAAGGTCAAGCTTTCCCCGACACCAATATCTACAGAGAGCTTTTATACTCTCTCTCTGACACTCACGTAGATATCTAATAAAAAATGATATGAAAAACTTTCTACAGAGTAACTGGCTCTTGAAGATATTGTTTTCAGACTGTATCCAGCAACTTTAAAGAAATGTCCTGAACATCAGAATGGTAACATTTAGGTGTCAAAGTCACTTGCCTCTTTATGAAAACCCTGGTAGAAGTTGAAATAGCTTCCATTTTCATGTGTAACTAACACACATAGACACTTTCTCATACATTTATCACAGATATAATAATAAAATTAACTCAAAGATTTTTCTTTATTTTCTTTTTTATTACAGGGCGAATTTATATATTTTAGAATTTCATTTTAGGACAAAATGTATTATTTCAGACCAAGAATCAATTTTATTCAACGTTTGGATGAACATCAAGGGAAACAGGCAAGAAAAACCAACGGAAGTTATTACCTTTAAGGATTTCATTTTTTTTAATAACTTTCTTTAAATAATAATAATGATGATAATAATAATAATGGCAAAATTGTGTACAAAAGTAAATTGTCAGTAAATTAAAAAGAAAAGATTGGTTTATTTATTCATTCATCAATGAAAATTTGTCATAAAAACAAAAAAGATCAAACCTTCCCCTACTCCAATATCTAGAAAAAGCTTTTATACTCTCTCTGACACTCCCATACATATCTAATAAAAAATGACATGACAGACTTTCTATGGAGTGACTGACTCTTGAAGACATTTTTTTCAGACTGTCACCTGCAACTTAAAAGAAATGTCCTGGATATCAGAATGGTAACACCTATGTGTCAAAGGTCAAAGTCACTAGCCTCTTTACCAAAACCAGGGTAGAAGCTGAATAGCTCCCATTTTTATGTGTAACTAACACACAGGGACACTTTCTCACTCTCTCGTACATTTACCACTGACATAATAATAAGAATAACTGGAAGAGTTTATCTCAGATTTTTCTTTATTTTCTTTTTTATTGTTGGATACAAACTTATGTTTAAAAAATTCAAATAATTTTGGAATGCAAAGCGCACAAACCCCAGTTCTTCAGTCCCAAATAAAGCTGCTCATGCTCCATTCCAGTTTAATATAAAATAAGCCCTCTTCTCCTTTGCTCCAGTAAAAAAGAACACACTCCATAAAACCCTGTAAATTATTACACTCCTTTTCCATGTAAGTGCTGAATATGGTTTCTCCCCAGTATGGGTTCCCATGTGCGTTTCAAATGTGACTTCTGAGAATATGTTGAATTATACACTTCACATGAATATGGTATCTAAAAGGTCTGTGTTTCCATGTGAGCTTTGAAATTTGAGATCACCAAAAATGTGGAACTGTATATTACACATGAATATGGTTTTATTCCAGTATGTGTTCGCATGTGTATTGTTAGAGAAGAGTTCTATGAAAAAGCATGTCCACACACTTCACATGAATATAATTACTCCCGCATATGTTTTTGCATATGCCTTTCCAAATGCGAGTTATGAGAATATGCTGAACCACAAACTTTACATGAATATGGTTTCTCACCAGTATGTGGTCGCATATGAGCTTTTAAATGTGAGATCAATCGAAATCTCAAATTTCATATTTCACAGCAATATGGCCTTATTCCAGTATGTCTCACAATGTGCGTTTTTAAAATATAGCTTGATAAAAATGCTAAACTACATGATTCACATCAGTATGGTTTCTGTCCAGGATGTGTCCTCATGTGTGCTTTCAATTTTGAGCTACTTATATATGCTGAACCACATATTTCACATGAAAATGGTTTCTCCCCGGTATGTGTTCGTAAATGTACAGTTAAATATGTTCTCCATGAAAATGCTAATCCACATTGTTGGCAAGAATAAGGTTTCTCACCAGTATGTATCCGCATGTGTTCTTTCAAATATGACCGCTGTGCATGTGCTGAACCACAAACTTGGCATGAATATGGTTTTTCTCCAGAATGTGTTTGCATGTGCATTTTTAATGAAAACTTTGTCGAAAAGGCAAAACCACACACTTCACATGTAAATGGTTTCTCCCCAGTATGTGTTTGCATATGCCTTTTTAATTGTGAGTTTCGTGAAAATGCTGAACCACAGACTTCACATGAATATGGTTTCTCTCCAGTATGTGTTCGCATATGTCTTTTCAAATGTGAGTTTTGTGAATATGCTGATCCACATACTTGACATGAATACGGTTTCTCACCAGTATGTGTTTGCATATGTCTTTTCAAATATGAGTTTTGTGAATATGCTGATCCACATACTTGACATGAATACGGTTTCTCACCAGTATGTGTCCGCATGTGATTCTTCAAATCTGAGTTTTTTGAATATGCTAATCCACACACTTCACATGAATATGGTTTCTCACCAGTATGCGTTCGCATATGAGCTTTTAAATGTGACTTAACTGAAAATGTTGAACAACATGTCTCGCAGGTATATGGCTTTATTCCAGTATGTCTCTGCATATGATATTTTAA
>OZ038479.1:25831534-25846534 GCA_964036315.1 Acanthosepion esculentum | reverse complement strand
ATTCCTGGTTTTTACCTATGTTTAAACATCCCAATTACTATTTGTAGAAAAACAACAATTAAGTAGATATATGCTAAATGTAGCTCAGGTTGGCACAAGGTCAAAAGTATGGGGGGGACCAATGTGTAAAAGCTAAATACCCTTTTGGATAAGATTGCTCCCTTAAATGGATAATGATTATAACATTAAAAATTAATTATTTATTTTGCATTTGTAAAATTTCAGCTAAAAATCTATTCATTTATTGTATTTAATACAAACAATATATATATATATATATATATATATATATATATATATATATATATATTCTATTAAGACAAGGATGTCATCGAGTAGAGTTTTTAATTTTGTTTGAAGAAAATGAAAATTTAAAAAAAGTTACATGAATTATCTCCCTTTAGTTTCGCTCTCATGAAATATATTTCCTAATAGCCGGTAATAGCTTTATTAAAAAAAAAAAATACCCTATACATTTTTGTTTTATTTAAAAAATTTTTATAGTTTCTCTTTTTTTTCTGTATTGTTGAAAGAAGAAAAATTAAACGAAAACAAACAGAAAGAAGTAAGTATATAAACTGTTTTGTTTCTCTCTTTTGATTTACGAATGTGCACAACAAAGAAAGGGAAAGCCTCATTTTCTATGTGATTCCTTTGTAATCGACGGTTTTTATAAAGATTGACAGTTAATCTTAAAATATTTAATAATTATTAAATTATATCTTGTCTTCTATCTAAAAAAATATCCTTTATTGAAAGCAAACGACGAGTCTAAGATATTTTTTTAGATTTATTTTCCCCTGCGTAGTAATCTCAATAAAACCGTTTACTTTAAATAAGTTAATTTCATTTGCTAAATTAATTATTTTCATTATTATTTGACAATTTTATTGACTTATGTAAAATAAAAAGAAATGTTAGCAGTTTAATCAGTTCCTCTTGAAAACAAGATGGTTGTTTTCTTTTTTGTTAAATAACAAAATCATGTAAACGACAAAAAAATAATAATAATAAAAAGATTCATCTCTGGTTAGAAATTGTTTGATCTTCCCTTTTTAAAGAGTTACATTATTTTAAAAACAAAATTATTTATTTTTTTTACTTTGCTGACGATGTAATTTTTCTTCTTTTTTCAATCCTCATCCTTTCAGAGACAAATTTTGCCACAAATCTAAAAAATTTAAATCTTTTTTCACATTTATTCATTCACCTTGTTAAAATATGAAATTAACAAATTTAAAAAAAAGAAAACAAATTTAAATCATTTATTTAATTATTTCTGTTTGTTTGTTTAGCATAGAAAGAGATAAAAAATTGTGTACGGAAGATCAAATAGGAAATAATCATTTTAGTTTTTATATGAGCTAAGTTCAAATTTTGGTCCAGTTCATTACATTCATTTATGTGTTACTCTTGCGAAAATTATGAATCCATCTCTTCCCCCTCCCCCACAGTTATCAGTAAAATCAGAGGACAGACTGGGTTCTGTGGCCTTGAATTGCAATTGTTCTAAGAGTAGGAAAAACTTTGAATTCACAATTTCCAACTGTTGGTAAAATAGTAGCACAATCTGGGCTCTGTAGCCATGGTTGGCAACCAAACTAGGAGAAAGACAACTCTGAATTCAAATCTGGAGTCAGAATTCTTAAGTGAGCCCAATGTCATATTTTGTTATGGCAAGTCCTGCAATGATGCTAGTGCCAAGTTTCTGCTTTTCCCTTGGACAATATCAGTGGCTTGGATGGAGATGTGCTGCATGGGCAACTACTGATCTCATAAAATAAACCCTGCCCAGACCTGCACTCTTTGGGCACAGATCCATGGTTTCTCAAGACCAACGGATGCCAATAATAAAATGAAGATATTCATTCTCCTAAATTGAATTCCTATTAGGTAAATATTCATTCTACTAAGGTTCAGGCATGGTGGAGTAATGGATAGTGGGTCGGATTAAGAAAACAGAGAGCCGAGTTCAAATTCCAGTCAAATCTATTACATTCACTTACGTGCTAATACCCTTGGGAAAGGTATGAATCCTCTCCCCCCCCCCCAGCTATGGGTAAATAGCAGGACAGATCGGCTTCTATAGCATTGGATGGCAACTGCTCTACCACATAAAGAAATGGTAACTTACTGCAGGAAAAAAAATCTGCCTCGTCAGTCATGTATCAAAAGATACATGATCACCTAAGCATGTATCACACAACTGACTGACTGAAGTTTCATACAGTCAATTTATTGGTCATATAAAGTTAAAAATAATTATTTTTGAACATAATCAAAACCTGTTTTTGTATTTTTGTTAGCTTTGATCTACCATGTTAAAATTTGCGGCAGGTTTTTTTTTTTTTTTAAATGGTGGTTATGTGGATAAACTGCTACTGATTGAACTGTGTACTTGTTAATAGGTGGAATATACCATGCCATGTTCAAATATGTTTTTTGCTATATTTTAACTGTAATATATATATATATATATATATATATATATATATATTAATTTATTGCTTAAATGTTATTTTTAATGGATACCCATATTTGAGTAGATACTCTCTTTATTTCTTAAACAGTATATTTGTTTCCATCTACCAGCTTGAATATTTGAGAAATCTTATTAGAAAAATCTGTATTCTCCGGCAGCATTCCAATGCATACTTTTCTAAAAGATTTCTCGAATATTCAGGCTAGTAGATGGAAATAAATAAATATACTGCTTAATAAATAAACACAGCATCTACTCAGATGTGGGTATTCATTAAAAATAACATTTAAGCAATGGCTTAAAATATGTCAAATAGTTTTGAGGTATACTATATTTATTAGCTAAAGTGTTTGACATAAGAGATATATAGCATATGTAAATATAAACATGGACATTGAGATCACTACCCATCAGCAACAATCTGTTTCATGCTTAAACACAGTCCTGAGGGCCTGGTGATTGAATTTAAATATGAAACATATTGTTTGCCTCTGGGTGTTGACCTCAATGTTCACTTATATAAATAAATGTACCCCCCCAAAGAAAAGTGATACCTAATTTTTAAAATGATCTTTTTAAAAATAAAATCTCTTTCTTGAAGCTTTTATTTTAGTTTTAATTTCAAGTTAATAGATTAAATTTACTATTTCCAGTTGTAAAATACTGTATTCCAAAATGAATTTAAATTAATTGGAATGAGTTTTTTTTTTTAAATTGCTTAAAAAAAGAAAAAAAAGGCTGATTTTAGCCATTTTTAAAATTCACAGTGTAATTCTCTTTATTAAAAAAATTTCAAAAATAAAATATACTTTTCTGAAATTTTATTTGTGGAGTATTAGCTGATTTAAATTTTAATTTGATTAGAAACAATATTACTTTTAGTTTAAAATATTGATGAAAAGCATTTTTAATACATGATTTTATGATGTGTTGACAACAATCTTCATATACTTATGTCCTGTGCAGAAAAACATATCTGTAAAAATTACTCGATGAATATAATGTTAGCACCTTTTTTTATATCATTTTTTAACTACCCAGTAATTTTAAGAATTTAAGAAAATATTCTAGGTAATATTTTAGGTAATATTTTATTGAATTTTTGGTACTTTGACTTTAAATTTACTATAGTTACCACTCTTATTTTTCGATAAGGTTGTGTATGAAGGCTCATATTTACAAAAATTGGTATGTTTATGCACACACAAAAAAATTCTAAATTTTTAAAAAAATACTGGCTGATGCTGGATTGTCATAAACAATATCACCTAATTGGTACAAATTAATACAGAATTTTAAAAACAATTAAAAACTTTTCTAATTAAATAATATCTTAGTTTTATTGCATTTTTTAATTTATGATTCAGAGTAGTTTTTTTGTAAATGAGGGTCCTGTTTTACAAAAAGAAATTGATGATTTAAATTCTCCTAAGACTTCTGCTTATAACTAATATAAACATTAATCCCTACAAAAATGAAAATTAAACAAGTTTGCTTGTGTGTGGGAGGTAACAGATCTAATAAAAAATATTTTTATCAAGATTTAGAAACATTTCTAAAATAATTTAATTTATTTGTAAATAAATCCTGAAAGTTTAATAAAATCCAACAATTATTTGATTTTTGCAAGAATTTTGACATCAATGTGTTTTCCAATGCAAAAAGACACTAAAATTTCCTATTTATGGTCCTTGCAGCCACAAATTTCATTAAGATTGGACAATTGCAAGAATTTACAAATCAATGTTTTTCATTGCAAAAAAAAGATGCTAAAATTTCCTATCACCCATCCCCTGCTAATGGCAAAAAAAAAAGATTTTTAACCAAAATTTTGAATATCCTAAAAAAGACAGAAAAATATAATTTAATAATCAAAAAATCCTTTGATCTTTCCTCTTAATAATAACAATAAAACTTTTTTATTAGGTTTGGGGCATTTTTTCATCATGGTAAGCACACTTTTTAGTCAATTTGTGTGTGTGTGTGTGTGTGTGTGTGTGTATATATATATATATATATATATATATATATATATATATATATATATATATATATATATATATATATATATATATAGTCATCCACACACATACTGTTTCGCTGTATCACAGCTCATTAGCGTGGCTAGATATATAATTGCTTTAAGCCAGGATTGAAACCCAACCAATCTTATATCAGTCAGGAACTCTTACCCTTAGGTTATCAACTCATGCAGCAGAGAGAAGGAATTTTTAATGTATTGTATTATATATATATATATATATATATATATATATATATATATATATATATATATATATATATCAGCATTACCAGCTACCAGAGTCCTCAATTCATAGGGAAGAGCTTTTAGTGTTAATTAGTAGTAGCTGACAAATTCCCTTTCTTCTAAAGTGCTCAAGTTATGAGAGGGGGTGGGACGTATATAGTCAGACTGTTTTCCTGTATCACAGCTCATTAATGTGGCTAACATGTGATTATTATTTGTTTTTGTTTTTTTGATAATCAATCTTTAGTTTTACTATTTTTCTTTGAAACAAATATCTTGGACTTTGAAGAGATTTTTAAATTATTTAAACTTTTCTGAATGGTTACAATTTTTTAAACATATCTTAAAACTGTATTGTATTGAAATATGTGAAATTATTTTTCTTTACTTTTTTTTTTAATATTCAGATTAGGCTAATTCAGTATTATCTTTAAAAGAAAATCAAAACTTTTAAAAATGAGACATTTAAATTATTTTAAATGTGTTTTAAGGCTTTTTACCCCAAATTTTGGCAGTACCTAAGTTATCAGTAGCAATGTTTGTTTTACTAATCAAAAGTGTAAGAATTATTAACTAACAATAATCCCAATGCAATTTTAAAGAAAAACTGTATTTCTTAAAAAAAAATGTAATTCTGTAATTTTAAACTAATAAAATATCTACCAAAAATGTCTGAAGATTTGAAAAATAATTGTAGCTATTTTAAAATTACTTCCCTTACATTTCATTAGTAAGTTTCCTTTTCTGATCACATAATGTTTTTTTTTAAGTGAATATGTCACATAATTCCACATTATTGACCAATCAAATGTAAAATAAAACTGATTAAAATAAGCTTGCACTTATTTTGATTTTAAAAATCATGTATCAACAGATGAAAAATAGCTTCTAAAAATGCAGTATATTTTATGTTAGAACAATTCTCAAGAGAAAACTTTGAAATAAGGAGCACATGTATACAAAAAAGTACACAGTGAAAATAATGTTTATATACAGTTGCCCATGAACTGTGATAACAGTCAGCATTCAACAACATTAGTTCTGCCACTCCCACTTTTGAAAAAAGGCATGAAAATAAAGCCGTTAAATGGATCCCATCTGAGGGAAAATGAGTAAGGTCAAAGAACACTTGGCAAAGAACCTTCTAAGATGATCTAAGAGCAATGAATTTCAATTAGCATGACATTGAAAGAACAACAGCTGTTGAATGACATTGGAGAGAGCTTGCTGTCAAATGTGTGCAACAACACAGCAAAACCTAAAAATTATTTTTTAAAAATGGTTATGAACAATACTGCGAATTTCTAATTCAAAATCACTTCCCTTAGATTTCATTACCAAGTTTCATATTCTGATCAGGCTTTTTTTTTTCCTTAAAAAGAATATGCAACATAATTCCATATTAGTGACCAATAAGATGTAAATGTAAAATAAAACTGATTAAAATAAGATTACGCTTATTTGGATTTGAAAAATCTTGTATCAGCAGATGAAAAATAGCTTCTGTAAAAGCAGTATAATTTACTTGTGTTAAAGCAATTAATTATTTTCATTGAGAAAAATTCAGTCATGAGAGATTCTATTTTTTTATGAAATTGAAAGTACTTGGGGAAAATAAAAGAAATAACTAGTGTCTTTCTTAATCAGTTTTGTAACGGTACTAAGAAATTGATCTGTGAATTTTAGAGGATTAAAATAAATAGACATAATATATCTAAATTATTCAACCAAACATACTTGAATACATATATATATATATATATATATATATATATATATATATATATATATATATATATGTATTCAAGTATGTTTCAACCAAACATATTTGAATACATATATATATATATATATATATTATATATATATAATATATATATATATATATATATATATATTATATATATATAATATATATATATATATATATATATATATATATTCAAGTATGTTTGGTTGAATAATTTAGATATATTATGTCTATTTATTTTAATCCTCTAAAATTCACAGATCAATTATATATATATATATATATATATATATATATATATATATATATATATATATATATAATGTTTACAATAGATAGATCAACTTTATTTTTTATTATTTTTCTGGTTTTATATCCATGTTATTAATGACTTAAAATGTATGAGATATTCAGCATTTAATTGAAATCTAAACTGAATATAAATTTTTAAAGATAAATAAAGAGCATATGATTTTGTTTTTTTACTAAGAACAGACATTATTTTTGATGTCCTATTTTGTTTGATAAATGGAATATGCATGGTGAGGGATTATCTCCAGTCAAGAGAAATTTTAAGCAAAACTTTTTAAAGACAGGTGTCTTTACTTTATTTCCTGCCTTTTTCTTTCTACCTTCCACAGTTAAAAGTTCGTATTGGCCTTTCTTGTTTAGCAGATGTAATATGCAATGTGGTAGTATAGCAATACTAGTAAGATATTTTAAATAAAACAATTTAACACTGACATCTTTACTAGATTTCCTATTTTTATTTTCTTCCTTCCAATGTTAAAAGCAAACATTATGGCCTTTCTTATTTAGTGGATGTAATATTGAATATTGCAACACTAGTAAGATATTTTAAATAAAACAATTTTAACACTGGCAGCTTTACTTGATTGCCTGTTTGTATTTTCTTTCTGCAAAAGTTAAAGGCAGACATTATCTCTATTGGCCTTTTTTGTTTAGTAGATATATGCAATATGGTTGAATCGAAACACTAGTAAGATATTTTAAATAAAAATTTAACACTGGTATCTTTACTTGATTTCTTATTTTTATTTTCTTTCTTCCAAAGTTAAAGGCAGACATTATCTCCATTGGCCTTTCTCGTTTGGTGGATGTAATATGGAATGTGGTACAATGGCAACACTAGTGAGATATTTTAAATAAAATTCAACACTGGTATCTCTACTTGATTTCTTATTCTTATTTTCTATTTTACTATCCATACAGATTCTCATGGTTGAAATCTCCTATTTTCGCTAATTTCTTTCTAGAATTGTTTCCCCTGCTACTACATTTTTTTTTTTTTTTGAGGGTGCAAAAACATGAACACCGGCTGTTTTAAAATTGTTATAACTTTCTTTGCATTGTGCGTATAGATTTTAATTTTTGTTCATTAATAAAAGAATGATTGAGTATATTTTGATGTAATGTATTACGTTTTGCATGCATGTTTTGATGTTGAAATAAATAATTCAAGGTACTTTACCTTTTATTACTCCTTGTGGAATTTTGGGTGTGCAATAAGAAGCAAAATTGCTAAAAAGGCTTTCATTTCATCAAAAAAGTGATGTGTTTACATACAAGAAGACACTAGCATTTGTTTGCTCTTTCTTTCACTTGACTCATATTTATTTGTCTTGTTGACAAAGTTATTCTCTCGTTGTTTATAAATAGACAAAATAATTCACCTTCAGAAAGGCCATCAGATATATCGATGGTCGCCAGTGGCTTCCATAAAATTACTCAGGCATGGATGATAGTAGCCGCTAGTGATCATTATCGTTTTCCTCCATGTCTCTTGCATGGATATCATCTTTGACCACTTCACCATCAATATCCACTCGAGTAAAGCCTTTAAAATCATCATTGGAGTCCTAACCAAAGAAAAACTCCTGAATAAAGACTTTGTTGGATATTGATGTGACCATTTTTGTTTACAAAAAATTGCGAAAAAATTAACTTGGGTTTAATTATTTTTACACCTCATGTACAGTCCAGAAGAATTCAAAATGGTGTTGGAAAACGGAAGTTTAACCTTGTTCCAGAGCAGTAGTTGGTGATTTCCAGGTTAAAATACTGGAAATAACAGTTGACAAGTGTTTATTTATAGCAACCATCTCAAGGTAACAGAATGAGCCTAGAGTAGCAAAGGGGGAGAATTCTATGGTGACAATTTTCACCTGCAGCGTGGTAAAGGTTAAACAACATTATCTTTATGTCAGTATTGTATAGAGAAACTATGATCTTTTCATTGCTGAATATGAAAATATACAATTAATTTTGATGTTTCTGAATATGTGGTTTACAATTGAAAAGCTGAAAATGCCTTCAGCCAAAATCATTTTTTCAAGTATGTTTATATTTTAGAATATTACTGAAAAGAAATTTACATATTTTGAAATTTCCTTGTGCAGATTCTGTGTTTGAAAAAAGGAGTTGTCAAAGAAAAATGCGCAATTTTCTTACATTTAAAGAAAATGAAATTTTCAGATTTTATATTTAAGAATTTACATGCAATTACTTGGTGGAGAAAAACCATGTCACGGAATTCAAATTAAAAGCACACTTGCAGACACATACTAGAGAAAAAAAACTTTTCATTTGAAATGTAATGTAATTCAATATTTACTGTGTTCAAGATTAAGAACTGACATACAATACTGGAAAAAATATTTATGTGTAGTTCAACATTCATCGCAAATTCAAAATTAAAGAATATATTTTTGAATTTGTGGATTATGATTGAAAAGTTAACCAAATTTACAGCAAAAATCTTTTAAAATGTGTCTATTTGTATTTTAGAGTTTTATGCTGAAAACTCTTTTTTTTAAAAAAAACAGTAAAACTTTTTTTTCTCTTTCAGATTGTCAATATGTCCATGGAAGAGGATTCTCATGACAAGATAGATATGCAAACAAATTCTGAAGGTAATCCCTATATGCATGAAGAAATTGAATTGGGATGTCCACAGAGTTCACCTTTAAAAATGCAAATGCACACTGGAGAAAAACCATATTCATGTGAAATATGTGGTTCAGCTTTTTCGCGGAGCTCACATTTAAAAATGCACATGCGAACACATACTGGGGAGAAACCATATTCATGTGAAGTATGTGGTAGAACATTTTCCCGGAGCTCAAGTTTAAAACCTCACATGCAGACACACACTGGAGAAAAGCCATATTCATGTGAAGTATGTGATGCTGTATTTTCACGGAGTGCACATTTAAAACAACACATACGAACACATACTGGTGAGAAGCCATATTCATGTGAAGTCTGCGGCAGGGCATTTTCACACTCTTCAAGTTTAAAATCTCACAAGTGGACACATGCTAGTGAAAAACCACATGCATGTGAAGTGTGTGGTTCAACATTTACAGAAAGTTCAAGTTTGAAAATTCATATGCGGATACATACTGGTGAAAAACCCTATTCATGTGAAGTATGTGGTTCAGCTTTTGCACAGAGTTCAGGTTTAAAAACACACATTCAAATACATACTGGTGAGAAACCATATTCATGTGAATTGTGTGGTTCAGCATTTTCATGGGGCTCACATTTAAAAGCACACATGCGAACACATACCGGCGAGAAACCATATAAATGTGAAATATGTGGTTTAGCATTTTCACGGAGTTCCCTTTTAAAAATTCACATGCAGAAACATTCTGGAGAAAAACCATTTGCCTGTGAAGTGTGTGGTTCTGCATTTGCAGAGAATTCAAAGTTAAAAACTCACATGCGAATACATACTGGTGAGAAACCATATTCATGTGAAGTGTGTTGCTCAACATTTTCAGAGAGATCAAGGTTGAAAATTCATATGCGAATGCATACTGGTGAAAAGCCATATTCTTGTGAAGTGTGTGGTTCTGCTTTTTCACAGACTTCAGGTTTAAAAACACACTTGAAAATACATACTGGTGAGAAACCCTATTCATGTGAAGTATGTGGTTCAGCATTTGCACGGACCTCACATTTAAAAAGACACATGCAAACACATACTGGAGAAAAACCCTATTCATGTGAAGTATGTGGTTTAGCAGTTTCACGAAGCACACATTTACAAACACACATGCGAACACATACTGGAGAGAGACCATATCCATGTGAATTGTGTGGTTCTGCATTTTCTCAAAAATCAAGTTTAAAAACTCATAAAATCAAATGTCACAAAAATATTTAAAATAGACATTCAAGAATATTGGTGAATGTGTGTGATGTGTAAATTATGTCGACATTTGAACTAATTTGCAAAAAGTTTTTATTATAGTTGTTAATCCTAAAACTTATTTTATAGAAGGAAAGTGGGGAAGAGCAAATATAAACTGAAAAAACTATTGTAACACCCATACTTACCCAAAATACACAAACCCAACATACCTGTCAGATCCAGTGCTTCCACCACAAACAAGCCAAAGTAATCACAAAACACCTAACTTCATATCTAGGCACCATAAACGTAGCACACATTGGTGACCTAATCTTTAGGATAAGAAACAAACATGGAAAACAAAGTTATGGCAAGCTTAGATGTCAAATCATTATACACAAATGTATCCATTATAGAATGCCTCAACATATTAAGAAATCATCTCAATAAATTAAAAAAAACTTCCTCTTCCAGTCTACAAAATTATACAAACTGTGTAAACTAATTATTAACCACTCCTTCTCTTTCCCAAACAAAAATTCAGTTTAGTGATGGGGGTCACCAATACACTTGAGACCGAATGGTTTGCATCACATTATGGTTTAAAGCTTTGACCTAACTGACATCATAAATAGTTTAGGCATTTTTAAAACCCAAAATTATGTTTTGTTTTTAGCTGGTACACAGATTATTTAAATGTGATCACAACCTGGAGACAAGACATATTTGCTAAACAAGCAGTTGACCCCACACAGTGATTTTTCTTTTAAGAAGATGACTTGTCAGTGTTGGCTGAAATTTCCATGGTTGGGATATGCTCACAAAGGGATGAAGTTGGGAAAAGATTTACTCGGATACTCCAAAGATAACAATAGTCACACTTTGATAAAAGAGGCTACTTTTATTGGTTTGACAGTACAGTACTTCTGAGGGGTGGCAGTGCATGCAACACAGAAACTCAATGTGGCCACTAACAGATGCTCTGCACAACCTGACAACACTCTTTGTACAGCCTTCTGACCCCACCCCACGCCCACAAAGAGGAGAATTGAAACCCAGCAGCTCTGGTGAGAGCGCAAAAATCCTAACTACTAGACCACCACTTAGGAAGTCCTCTTTTATAAAAGTAGTTATACTGACTAAACAATGGCACATCTGATCTTTGTTTGATTTGCTACATGTTGATTTAAAAATTTAAATGAACAACAGTGTTCACTTCAGTTACTAATCAGGTCATTTAACCAATTCTAGTTCAATGAAGTTGGTGACTTAATTACTAAGAAATGAGTCTAAGCACACCAGCCACAGTGTGGCATTAGTTAAAGTTGATCATTAAAGATGAGACATTGCTCTATAAGAAGGTGTACATTTCATTTTATTAAGTTTTGAATTTCTCTGTTATTTCATCAACTGAATTTTTCAATTTAGAAAGTTTTGAAAAGACATCTTCAAATCTTATGGTTCACCCACCAAATTGATGAACCTCCATTTTTTTCATAGAGATGAGACTATTTTCATATGTGTAGGCAAGGTTCTGCCAAATATTTGCTAAAAAGAGCAGACCATGATGAAAAGAGGCCCAAAACTAGATACCTCCATTTTTTCATTAAAAATGAGCACAGCATGATGAAAAAGTTCCCATACTTGATGAAAACCATGTTTTATCATGAAAATGCCTAAGAATTTGTGTTATTATTAAGAGGAAAGACCAAAGTAATTTTTTTTTTTTCATTATTTTATAAATTTTTTTTAATCATTTCTAGTACCTTTGAAATTTTAGTTAAAAACCTTGTTCTTCTAGTGTCAACAGGTGGGTCAAAGATTAGTATGGGAAATTTAGTGTCTTTTTTGCAGTAAAAAACATTTAAAACATTAATATATATAATAAAATATTCAACTACATACAGGAGCTTGAATGATTTGCATTTGACATCTGATTGTAAAATGTTACCAATCCTTGCATTAAGCCTTTGACTTGAATGATGTCACTGAATATTAAAAAAATCAAAAGCTTCTGATGGAAGGAATGCAGCATATCATTTGAAACATTTTAAAAATGCTTAGTCAACTGCAGTTATTTCTCTATGATCACCAAAGTTAGGCAATATCAAGGTTGGCTGATTGAGCATACAAGGTACTATAAGCTTGGATGTGCAGGTGGTGTAATGGATAATGGCTTAGTATTGTTAATCAGAGAGCTGAGTTCCAATTTCCACTGGATTCATTATATTCACTTATGCGCAAATACCCTTGGGGAAAGGTATGAATCCACCTCTTCTCTTGTTAGCAGCGCATTGATTAGTCGGACTTGTATCACTAAATCATTATTATCTTAAAAAAAAACATTCTTACAATTTACACTATTTACATCATTCAGACTGTTGTCCTCATCTTTATTGCCAGATTCACAATGTTTAGTTTATGAATCCATCTTTTCTCCCTGCCAGTTGTGGGTTGATTAGTAGGACTTGTATCATACAATTTATACTATATCGTTTGGATTGTTGACCTCATCTTTATTACCATATTCACAATGTTTTGGCCGTTGTACACTCCGACTTTCTTCAGATGATATATGGTGAAATTTTGAAGTGAACCCGTTATTTAGTCCACAGGGGTATATTGTTCTAATTCCTTGTGCCATGTCTTTTTTTGGATATTTTCAGTATCAATTAATTCCCTTTAGTAACTCAACTCTCCAAGTTTTTGTTCCCTCTCCATTGGCCAGGTATTGAACTCACAATTCTTGGGGTCAAGTCACTTTTTGGATTACTCAACTAACACTTTTTTTCCACTGGGACGGGGTGGAAATTAACAGTTGTATTCTCGAGTCATCCTTTATAGGATGTGCATGTAGTGTAAAAGGATAGCAGCTCGGAGTTAGAAATTCAAAAGCTGTGTTCTAATTTAAGTCAAGTCCATTATATTCACTTACATGCAAATACACGTGCAAAAGAACTTGTATCTGGAAAGACTTTTAATCAAAAAATTGTTAATGCAATATTCACTCACAAAAAGGAACTATTATGCCTTTTGGCCTTAAATAACCAACAAAATGTTGGAGCTGTAAAAACCAAATCAATCCCAAAAAGTATCGTTTCTGTATTAATTGGAGCTAAACATCTGCTCTTTTATAAGAAAACAAAATCTGTATCAAAAGGTAAAACTCATACTTTAGCTGTTGCCTCCATCAAACAAGTATTCATATATATATATATATATATAATCAATTCAATAATACCAAAATACACAATTCAGTTTCATTTAACAATAGGAGCCTTCAGTTTATTTTAAGCTTTTAACTTATTTTAAGCTTTAGCTTTTATTCCTACTATTTGTGTGTGTATATATATATACATATATATATATGGATAAAAAGGGAAGGATAAACTATTCTTAGTGGATATGTTTCTTCCTCTGAGGGATTTTAATAAGGCAAATGTAAGGAATTTGCCTTGATAAAGTCCCTCAAATGATGAAATGCATCGGCTAAGAATAGTTTTTCCTCTTGTCTTTTTATTCATTTTGTTCCTTTACAAACACACTCTATCTGAAAATAATTTACATATATATGTGTGTGTGTGTATGTACACATATATATATATATATATATATATATATATATATATATATATTTTTGTGTGTTTAGGCAGCAAATTCTGCTATAGCTGTTTAAATTTCTTTTATTTTCATTTCCCAAGTACTTTTGATCTTCAGGGGTGCAAGTGGTACAAAACTATATATTGTTCATTAGTATAAGTATTTATACAAAGATGTGCATTGATATCCATTACCGTAATTTTTCATTATACTTTTAAATGCAAAACGGTTGACAATGTGCTGAGCATTCATATATATATATATGTGTGTGTGTGTGTGTAGGATATATAATAGTATCAAAAACAAAAATGAAGATAATGAGAGAAAGTGAAAAATTTATTATTAACATGTTTTACTGAGAATGCTCTCTTTGGCTTCCCCACATTAGAATGAAAGGAAGATGTGAGGAAATATGCCTTGGGATCTCTAAGGATAAGTGGGAACTATAAATCAAACCAAATTACATTACTTAATCATGTCCAGACTTGAGTGAGTGTCAGTCTGTTTTATCTATATCAGAGCATTTGTTGATGTTTATTTTAAATCTATAATGTGTGTGTGTATACACATATACATGAGTAGGCATGTATATGTGTACATGTATTTACAAGTGTATAAAACAAAGGCTCTAATGTATGTATATACTTGGGTAGGTGTGTATGTATATGCAAGTATATATATATATATATATAAAACATTCTCTATTTTCAAGAAACTGATTGTAAATCAACAACACC
>OZ038479.1:25749034-25826534 GCA_964036315.1 Acanthosepion esculentum | reverse complement strand
CTAAGTTGGGGGTTAGACAGAAATAGGTGAGGTGTCCAGTATTGCCACACTCCTGGCAAGTCAGTTTTCTTCCAGTAACAATTAATTGGTAGTTTCCATCCCCCAACATCCAAACTGTTAGGTTAAGAGGTGAAAGCCTGTTGATCAACCATTATGATGAACTTCCATTTCCATGCATGGAGTCTGGGGTGGTATCCAAAAATTTGTACATATATGTACAAGTAGACAGCTAGGTGATCCCCTAACATAAAAGAAGGGACCTCATAAACAGTTATATCCTCTGACTTCTTTTGTACTCTCTTCTGAGGATCAAGTTTTTCAAGATTAACTCCTCCTGGACTACAGTCCTCTGCTGTACACAGCAGTTCATCCAACATGAAAAAGCCAACAACCCTGGTAATCTATTCAGTCTTGACCATCAGGGTTGACAGTGATTTAATCAAAGTGTCTTTTGTGGAGGGGCAAATTTTGCGCATGTGCTTGTCTACCACAAAGAGAGAGAGAGAGAGAAACAGTTTGTTTTTGAAACTTCTGTAATTCCTAGATATCTACCAAAAAGCCACCTCTTTAACGAGATGGATGTAGATTTTGGCTCACTCCACAAGATGGATAATACATTTTGGGAGTGAAGAGGAGACTTCCAGCAAGAGGATGATTCCCAGCCACTGCATTGACATTTTGTTTATTTCCAGTTTGAGTTTCCATATTTTTTTTTTTGTATCAAACTTTCATACTTTTCTGTAGTCTTGGATTTAGTTTTTATTTAAAGAAGTCTCTTCTTTCAGTACATCCATGATTTTGTCTGGTGAGTCTGTTTTCAAGCCAAACTTGTTAACCCTTTGCCTGTCCAAGGGCATTTTTATGTGTATTATCCAAATGTTCATGCCTGTTTTTAGATTTATAACTATTGCAAGGTAACACAGCTTATTTGGCAAATAGAATGTGCTGATATATAGTTGTTTCACATAATAAAAATGTACAAATCATAAGTTATTTACACTATGCTTTGTGCATTATATGTGATGCACAGGTTTTTATTATGTGAAACACTATATATCAGCACATTCTATTTAGTTTTACCACTCTTTTAAAATCATGGTTCATGTGCATAGATGTGGAAATCACTGCGAGGACAGGCAAAGGGTTAACTGGCCGACTTATTACTCTTGGTTCAGAGACAAACAATTTTTTTAAAAGAATAAAAAGAAACTGAAAGTAAAATAAAATCAAATGAGAAAGGAGAGAAAAAACAAAATTAAAACAAAAACTGATGTACTATACAGTTATTCCAAAACAAAATAAAAACAAACTCATCCTAATTCAAAATGGAGGAAAAAAATGAAAACAGACATATCTAAAAATAAAGAATGAAACTGGAAAATGAAATAAAACAGCAAAATTATTAAAAACAAGTTGGGACAAAAAAAAGGTTGTGAGCCACTGCTCTAGAGCATGGTCTCCAAACTTCTGAATACATCCAAGGAAGAGATGAGGTATCCAGTATTGTTACACTTCTAGCAAGTCAGTTAATTGCTATTGAAAGAAAACTAAGATTGTTTGAAAAAAATGTAGAGAAAAACATTTTCACAGATTTTTGCTGAAAAAATAATGACTTTCAAGAATAAATCCAAATAAAGTTGATATTTTTTGTATTAGATACATTGAATGGAAAAGACATTAAAACCAGAATTCTAATTATGAATCACTACAAATAAATATGCAGTGTTTTACTCTATTAGATACATAAAAACAGTGTAAGAAAAAAATTGTAAAAGATTACAAAAAAGGCTACTCAATGAATAAGATTTGTTAGACCATCATTAATAAAAACCAAAAAATAGATAAAACTGTATATAAACACCATTATACTACTGAGCACAAACTATAAGACAAAATGTTTTAAATTTACATTGTTTATTGAAAATTGCATTAAAACTATTGCACTGTCTAATATATTACATCATAATATAGCTAAATTGTTCAGTATAATTTCCCTTTGAAGTAAATGAAGGTTTTATTTGATGGCACAATGATTTAGTAATAATATGCTTGTGCCTTGCTTGTTGTCCATATACAATTTCTAAAGCTTCAGTAGTTAATTTAACTGCCCTTTTCAAACCATGCGAATATGCAGATAAATTTGGCAATTCTAGTTTTGTTCTATTCAATATTTGAAAAACCTACTGGAAGCACAGGTTCACAACCTCCACTTTTTTTTTTGAGAGATTAATCAATTTTGACGTGTGTGTCACTTCAGAGTTGGATGTAATTTTTTTAATCTCTTCTCTGGTGGCTCACTACTAAAAACCCCCAAAAATATTTTTGTGTTGTATATTTTTGTTAATGCAACATTCTGTATTTCAGTTGAGTGTTGATTTATTCTCTGTATCATGTTGAAGATATACAATTGTTGGCTATGGGATTTATTATCCCTTTTAATTTCAAACCAACTCCCTGCATATATTTCAATTATAAATTTTATAAGGCTGTACAATTTATCATAGAGTTCTGGTGGATGGGCACCTCTGGTCCATAAACACATTAACCTGATGGTTAAAATTAGCCATCTTGCTTGATTTAGAGACCCAATTTTCCAGCCAGCAAATCTAGGGTTCACTTTCCCTTGAGAAATTCTTGCTGCATATTCTAAGAGTGGTCTTTGGTCACCATTTAAATCTTCCATTGCCCATGCGGAAAGATATGTGTTAAATTCTGGGGCCAAATCCTGGTAATCATTTCCAAAAAGTTTCCATGGAGAAAGTTGTAGGGCTTCTTGTAGTTCTATTAATGTACTTAAAACCAGCTCTAAATGGAAGTTCATTTGATGAAGTGAACAGCCAATGGTGTGCAACTTTCTTTTAAGTGTTTTTTCTCCAGAGCTGTAACAAGCCCTGCCTCACAACCAGTGTTTGTACTGGTATTGTTCACAATAACTGCCTTAATGGATATTTTTCTCTTGAATTCTTCTAAAACATTATTCTAAAAATACAAGTAAAAATATTCACTAATTATGGTTTTAATACTTAATAAATTACTTTTATTCTGTTAAAAAAAAGTTATTTTTTTCTGGTGCTGAGTTGTCTCGGTCCTGAGTTGTCCTGGTGCTCAGTCAACAGTGTTTAGTTGTCCTTTCCAGACTTGATTTATTCTCTGGATCATGTTGATGATATACAGTTGTTAGTTATGGAATTAATTATTAATTGAAATATATGTAGTTAGTTGGTTTGAAATCAAAATAATTTCAAACTCACTGAATATATTTCAATTATTAATTTTATAAGGCTGTACAATTTATCATAGAGTTCTGGTGGATAGTCACCCCTGGTCTATAAACACATTAACCTGATATGTAAAGTTAGCCATCTTGCTTGATTTAGAGACCCAATTTTCCAGGCAGCAAATCTAGAGTTCACTTTTCCTTCAATAAATTCAAACTGCATTTCTAAGAGTAGTCTCTGGTCACCACTTAAATCTTCCATTGCCTCCTGTAGCAAGATATAGGTTATCCAATGCAGACAATATTTTCATGGTTCTGAACATGCTTCTTGCCTTTTCCCTGTCTATTTTTAACTTATCAATGATAATGTCTATTAAGTTACGGCTTAGATGAAGAAAGCCTGTATCTTTCAGTTCTAATAAAAAGGTATTGGCAAGCCATACCGTAAGGTTTGGAGATACATCACCCTTAATAAGTTCCATGACATATCTAGAGACTGTAAGTTCCCTGAGACTGTTTCCCTGGCTCATAACTGTCATTGGTTGTTTCTTCTCTCAAAGATGTGGCAAAATATCTGATGTGGAGGCATCATGTGTAGAACCCTGTTATTGCTATCTTTCAATCTACCCGTCTAATCACGATGCTTCAATTGGATTTTTTGATATTTTTAATCTTAAGGCTTGGATGAAGAAAGCCCATATCTTGTAGGTCTAATAAAAAGGTATTAGCAAGCCATGTCACAAGGTTGGAAAATAGATCACCCTTAACAAGTTCCATTGTATATCTAGAGACTGTAAGTTTCCATAGACTGTCTCTCTGTCAATAGTTCCATATTGGAAACTACCTTTTGGTCTGTTTTCTCTCCTGGAGCTTTTAAAAGTATTCCTTTTCTAGTGGGAATCTGAAATCTCAAAATATGTATAAGTTTAAAAACAGATCTAGAATACATGATAAACATGAAGGAAAATATCTTAATATTATTGACCAGAGAAGGGAAGACTATCAAAGGTAAATTTACATTTTTCAATTAATTTAAATTTCGAAAATCGGGACATGAACTAGTTCAAATTAAACAAAAAAAAAAAAACAATCATAAAATTAACATTAACTTCTTGTGAGGAGGACGAGGGCAAACATTACCCTATTTTAATAAAATTTCAAAGACAAATTTGAAATAAGAAAAATAGAAAGAGTTTTACCTATATTTACTATAGCCACTTCATGTTTTATGAATAAATAAAATACTGGAACAAGGGCTGGATTATCCTTTTAACTAGTACTGTTTGCAGCCTAGGACCCTTCAAGCATTTATAAAGCAATGATTTTAATTTTCTAAATGATATAACTTCTAAATAGTTTCATAAACTGAAATGATAACAATATGACTAACTCATATTTATTTTGATTGTTTTATTGTTATGAATAAGAGAATCTGTTTTTTTTCTTTAATATAGTTATGTTGAAATATGTGCTAATTTGGTTTGCAATAAGTCGTAAAATAGTGTTATTTCTTAAAGAATATATTTATTGACAAACAAAAGATAAATATTCTAGTTTTTTATGATTCTACAGTAATTAAGTCAATAAAGCGATGAGGACACAAAGGGTTACCGAGTGTTAGAGAACATGAGAAAAAATGCTATTAAAGAGAGAGAACAATAAAAGAACAAGACAGAAGATAACGATTCACACTGCATCTAAATTTCTGAAGATCAAGAAGCAAGATGTGTAATAAAAGAAACTGTTACCATAGAACTTACAGTTACATCTAGCAGCCATTTCAACTGTCAAATGATGAAACCTTACTGCCAAGCTAGTACTGTGCTTAAATTCATAAAGTTCAGGTACCATAGAGGAAAGTTCATCAGAACAATTACCATGAAAACTATTTATAGAAAAGGCATAGGGAAGCTACATTATGGCAGTAGGAAAGGGACTGAAGCTGGGATGCCAGGTCAGGACCGATAACATTGCAGATTCTTCTTTGTATTTTATAATCTATAAATATATAGCAGGAGCACCAGATCAGATATGGCATCAATTTTCAATGCAAAGGCGAATGGCAGACATATAAATATGTAAGATAGATTCTGGTGAGAAAAACTGTTTAGCATGACATAGCTAACCAACTTTCTTCATTCCAAACTTAGCAATTGATTCAATATACTCTTTCTACTTCATGTGAACTGAAAACATTAGTCTGAGAAGGCATAATGAGTCACTCTCCTGGAGGTTAGCATTAATCTTGTTGATGTAATTAAAAAGGATTCATTTTTTAAGTTTTAAAATTAACAAGTCACTCCTTGCCCCATTTAACAACAGATTGTAGGTCATTTTTGAGATCAGCTGCTAATTTAACCTCATCAAACTGATCAGACTTGCTATTAAGACAGGAGTAACTAGTTGTGTCATCAGCATAGATACCAAATGGAGAATTGATGTCATCAGGAAGGTCATTTATGAAAATTAGAAACAACATAGGTCTAAGGATAGACCCCTGGGGAACACCTGCATTTAAGACAACATTCATTTCATGATTTGATAACAAAGACTGAATCAGTTCAAAAATTTGTCCAGTAATACTATGACCTTTCAACTTGTGAAGAAGACGAGTATGTCAAACCCTGTCAAATACCTTTGAGATACGCAAAGCAACAGTGCAAGCTTCACCATTCTTATCAAAAGCTTGATAGACTCTTTCAGCAATAACCATTAACATATCAACAGTTAACCTACTTATTTATTAGATTGTTTAGTTACATGAATAATTTTATATTCTAAAACTAATACAAGTAGAACTAATGCAATATAATATCATTTACCAATTTATAAAGAAATATGAAAACAATTTACTAAATTACTGAAATATGTGATCCTTATTATTTACCATTTTATAAAGTTAGGATCAATTAGTCAATGTTTTGCCAATCATTCCAATAAACAATATAAATTTAGGAACAATGTAGGTCCAAGGATAGAGCCCTGAGGAATTTGCAATAAGTTTAAGCTATGTAAATACTGCCGAAATATATCGAAAGTAAAAAAATACTCAAGATGGGTATAGGCAAACCTACAGAGCCTAAAAGGTCATAATCTGGCCCTGGCTGGAACCTAAATTTTTTTACTGACTAATGGCAATGTTTTGCATTAATGCAGGCTTTATCCGTAGACATTTATTAGCAGCTGCAAGAAGTCAAAATTTGGGTCATCATCAAGACTTTTCCTTTCCCTCCTAAATTCAGCTACCCACTTTTGCACCATTGATAAAGCTGAAAGCTCATCCCTGAATGTAGCAACCATGTCAGCATGAATGTCCTAGGGTGTCAACCCCCTTTTTTTTTCAGATACCTTATAACACAATGATGCCAAATTTTGTACATTTTCAAAAAAATGATCTTCATATATCACTGAAATGTGAAATTTGTTCAAGATTTGAGGCAACTTCAAAACTTGAGAATATTATGTTCTCTATCATGTAGAGAAAGTATTAAAAAAATCTGCCTTTGTTAATCTATGAAATTGTCAGATATTGTGACAGCAGGAAAATGTTCAAAAGCACAAATGTCTGGTCCTAAATAACTAGAAAAACCTGTTATTGATCAGTAGGCCTCATATACTAGACGTCCTTAAAGAAATCCAAATGAAATGGGCATTAGAAGAATGATTTTTTTGCGTTATACTGAGCAATGTTCTATTTACAATTGGCCAAATGCTATCTTCAGAACAAGAGTTCATTTAAAGATGGCGATGAAACATGAAACAGTCACCATGCAGTGTTGATTCCTATATCTGCATTATATATCATAAAACCATAATTATATATATATTTTATTACTTAAATATTATTTTTAGTGGATACACATACTTGTGTAGATGTTCAGTTTATTTATTTGTTTTCATCTACCAGCCTGAATATTTGAGAAATCTTATGAGAGAAAAATATGCATATAGGATTTGAACCTGCATTCAACTTGTGGAAACCATCATTAGATCTGACATGCTTTAGACCTCTCAGGCATGGAGTGTGTCAATAGTCCAACACAGTTGCATTTTGGTACCTAAAAAAAATTTAAATAGAGCCAAGAATTTTTAATATTTGATGTCTTTTTTCAGCAAGATTTCACAGAGTAGTACCAGATGAAAAACCATCAGAGGCCTTTTTGTTGTTTTTTATATTCACTTGGACACAACATTCATAAACTAAATTATTATTAAACAAGAAAGTTATTAGATTTCTGATGGCTTCTTTTATCACTTTCCTAAATTATAATTAATTATTCATAGAAACAACAATAATAAAAAATGTTCTCATATATTTAATGATAGTTTTATTCTCATTTATTGATTTGTTTCCATTAGTGTTGATAACAAACTGTTCACTGTGATATCCAGTGTAAAATATATGTGGTTGTTCCTTGTCCTGATGGAGGGTTTGCATGTCCCAGTGATCCCAAGAGCAAAGCTGTCTGAAGTTTCAACTCCTGGGCTAACCATGGCAGTAAGGTCATGGAAGTGGGACCAGACTGAATGTGACCCACCCACAATAGGCAGAATAGGCAAAGATCCACAGTCTACACAATCTCAGTGACCAAATTGGTGGAAAAGAGCATGACTAAGGCGGACCTTGACAGACCAAGCATCCAACAGCACCATGCAACCAGGTTTGCCAGATCTTACCTGAGTCAATCTCCCTTGAGCCACAAGGTGGGGCTTCTCCATTGCGCAGAGTTGTCCACCAAAATAAAATTCACACGAATGGCCTCATCAAACTCTTTGATCAGGAGTAGACAGGGCCTTTACAACCATCTCCACCACCATCACATTAGGGGAGAAAAGGAAAAAGGAAAGGGGATAATGGTCCCAATGCTTGGATTCAAGCAGGTGTTGACTACAAAATTACATTTTTTATTTTGTCTGTGCAGAGTATTCTGCATTCTTACAGAAAAAGAATAAAAATAAAAAATTGTTTGTTTTTCAAGGTATCCCTTAATCACAGATCATTTTTTAAATCGAGGATAAAATATTAAATATTCAAAGGTTAAATTGTCATTCATTTTGAAATTGGTATTTTTATTTTAGGTTAAATTTTCTTGAAACGAACCTTCTTATTCACAAACAGAAAATGTCTTTGCAAGAGCGAAAGTCAAGGGAGATAATTCATGAAAATCTTTTTTGTGGAGCAAATTTACAAACATTTACTAAGTTATTAAAATATGTGAATCAACTATAAGGAAATCTTTATTATTCACCATTTTATAAAGTTTAAATCAATTAGCAATTAGTTGATACTTTGCCAACCATTTCAATAAACAATCTAATAGTATTCATTATTTCTGTTGCCAACTCTCAAGAACAAAGAAAATGTATAAATTCACTTTCATATGTTTACATTTTATTATAACTCTAATCATTGCTTTTTAAAACAATAAACATTGCTGAAAATGGAAGGCACTTAAAATAATAGCAGTGTAGTGATTACTACTGTTTGCCACACCTACATTTTTCTCAACTGTCATTGGTCAAATAATAAATACTAACTATCACAGGACAATTTACTGATTGCATTCACCACACTGAATTTTTCCTACTGTTAATTCACAAACATGCTTTTGTTATAAAATCACCAATTGGGTAATTTTTCATCCAATCAGATATTTTTTGTGTTCTTTCGAAATTTCTCTTGTCGTTGTCCTGGGAGCCTACCGATAGTAATATAAACCAGGATTCGTTCCAAAAATAGACAGTAGAAGCAGAACTCAGCAACTCACATGCACCTACACAGACTATTCATTCTACTCACTGCACACACACACAGAACTTAAATATCATTCACCATCAGTTCTATGTAACAAGCCAAGTTGCAACAGTGAAAACATCATCCTATCTAATACTGAACTTTGAACATTCTTATTCAGAAAACTTGTTTTATTACATTTAATCTTTCAGCTAACAGATAAAAGGAAACTACTTCTTCTTTCTTATTGTTTCAAACATTACAAAAAATGTTTTGTATTTGTTGATTTTTTTAAAATATATATTTTATCGTTGAAACGAAAATCGGTTTTCCATTGTTTTTCCTTAATTCAAAAATGTATAATTGTTAAATGCTATTCAACATGCAGCCACATCAATCTTTTCAACACAACCAGCATTTATAGCAGTGTCAATGGAAAAACCATTCTTTTGACACTCCATTATTTTGTGAACACAAAGGTCTAATTTTGCTGAAAACTCATTGCTGTGTTCCTTGAACCAATCTGCCCGCATTTTATATTTGCTACATATCATGATGTCTTGCTGGAAGTAGCACTCAATGGAAGAGACATCAGAGATATAAATATGGTCTACCGCAATACTATGGTAGGCAGCAACATTTGAATAACATACATTTATTGGTACCAAAGTTCCCAATTTATGCAAAGGAACTATTCCCCATACCAATACAGCACTACCTTGAGCTTGAACAATTAATACAAGGCAGAATGGATTGATACTTTCATGTTAATTTTGCCAAATTTTGGCTTAGCCCAACCATCTGAATGTGACAGCAGAAATTGAGACTCATTAGACTAAGCATTATTTTTCTAATCTTCTATTCTCCAGATTTTGTGATCATAGCAAATAGTAGCTCTAGTTTTTGTCCTTAACTGACAGGAGTGATTTAACATTATGTTCTGATGCTGTAGTCCATCTGCTGCAAGGTTCAATTTGTTGTATATTCAAAGATGCACTTCTGTATACCTCCATTATAAAAAGTACTTATTTGAGCTCCAGTTGCTTTTCTATCAGTTTAAACTTGTCTGGTCATTCTTGTCAGATGTCTTTCATCAACAAGGGATTCTTGTCCACAGAATTACTGCTCCCTGAAATTTTTTTCTGACCTTTCTCTGCAAACCCTAGAGATAACTATGCAGGAAAATCCTTATAGATCATCAGTTTTTTTAAATATTTACACTCGCTCATATGACAGGAAGGATGAGGCGTCATTCAAAGTTAATTAAACCACCTTTTTTTCCTATAGTAATGCATAAAATGAAATTCAGTAGGTTGTCAAAACTATATTTACATTCCTATGTCCATTAAATTGCTGCCATGTTATTGGCCGAGTAGAAATTTGCATTTTTGTTAATTACATTTTATATTTTGATATCACCACTTTACGGTAATGTAAATTTTTACTTACCAACTCTCTTATTTTCACACACCCACTTTTCATTATTTTTTTCTTTATTTTTTAACATTTTTTTGTTACTGTTATTAAAAGTCTGTCCTTCTGATAAAATAATTCAAATTACCTTTGATAAATGTACGAGGGTCATTCAATAAATAAGTTGAATTTTTTGGTATAAGAACTTCTAATACAGATAGAAGCTTACTCTTTATTATTTTTTTTTGTTTTGTTTTACTTCTTTTTCACATGGATTTAATTTCTTTTGCAGATTAAAAAAGACTTTGAGAATTTTGCCGATTAACAAAGATGGCCGACCAAGAAGCATGCTCCAGGATTGAACAGTGGTCAGTTATCAAGTTTTTGGTTGCTGAAGGGTGCAAACCAGTTCAAATTCATAGGAGAATGTCAACTGTGTATGGTGCCATATGTTTCAGCCAAAAAAATGTCTACAAGTGGGCTAAATTGTTTAAAGAAGGACGGAGCAGTGTTGAGGATGAAGACAGGCCAGGAAGGCCTACAGAAGAGAGGTCTCCTGAGGTGATCGAATCAGTCAATGACCTCATTCAGTCTGACAGTGGATGACATTGCAAGGACTTTGAGCTTATCTGTTGGGACAAACGCAGTGGTCATCAGTCAGAAGGAGTCATCTTGCATCATGACAACGCAAGGCCTCACACAGCAGCCCAAACGGTGCAGACCATCAACGAACTGGGCTGGGAACTGCTCCTTCATCCCCCTTACAGCCCAGACCTTGCCCCTTCAGACTTTCACCTGTTTGGTCCCTTGAAAGCGTTCACATGAGGCACGAAGTTTAAAAGTGACGATGAAGTCAAAAGTGTTGTGAGCGACTGGCTGAGACATCAGTCCAAAGATTTTTACGCTGAGGGAATATGGAAGCTTGTGCACAGATGGGAAAAGTGTGTGACAGTGCTGGGAGACTACGTTGAAAAATAAAAAAAAGAAGTAAGCTTCTATCTGTATTAGAAGTCCTTATACCAAAAAATTCACCTTATTTATTGAATGACCCTTGTATTTTCTATGTTTTATTTACTTCAATGTTAACTTTGTTTTCCATTTGAGTATTATAAACATAATTATCAAAATTAGTAAAGTAATTTATATAATCTTTTATACTTCTAACCTCTTTTGCATTGTGGTCTATCCAGCTGATGCATAATGCATATTAACTATACTTTTTTGAAAAACAATATTACCAACTATACTTCAACCTTTTATACAAAATAACCAACTTAAATTCATAAATTAATAAGGCTTCGTCATAAAATGACCCAAATAGGAGTTGACATGCCGTTAAATCCAACATCCATCCATAATGCATATTGTCTTAAAATACATCAGTCTGTTAACACCGCCAGCTTTTAGTGTCCACATTACACAGCCATATTGTGCCACTGGCCACATGAGTCTTCACAAGCTTGATACTCTTGTGGTGAGTGCAGTCTTTCCACAGAGTGTTAAAAGACCTAAGTGCACATATTACAGGGCCCTGTCCTTGTTCAAATTTCTAATGCTTTCTATATATTAGTTTTAATTCTGATAAAGTGGCTTTGCTGATTCATTTCGAAAAAAAATTAAAATTTCATGACATGTTAGCAAAACAATTTCTTTTTACCATCCAGTAATCTGATTTGACCATCCATCCTGGGTATGACAATAAACTACATCTGGCAGCAAGGCCTCTGATTGGGATGTTTTGAGGAGTGTGGAACTACCTCTTCATTGCTGTTGTTCCCAGGTTCACCCTGACTCAGGGTGGTAGCACCTGTTAGGGTCCCAGCTATAGGCAAATAGGGGTCAAAATACTATGAACATATAAAATTTTTATAGTAAAAATACCAGCAATACATTTTTGTAACAAAGAAAAAAAAACCACCAGCAATACATTTGTCAAAGAAATTACTAATGCTTCCAAGAGAATTAAATCTTGGCATTAAATGACCCATAAGTAATTTACTTCAATGTTAACTTCGTTTTCCATTTGAACATCATAAACACAACTATAAAAATAGCAAAACAATTTGTACAATCTTTATTTTTGACCACTGGTTGTCATCAAGAAGGTTGATCATACATCATCTTCAAGTTATAATTAACAATTTCATCATGCAGGCCTTAATATAAACTGTAACACACAGAACACACACTCCTTATTTCATACTGGATTAAAAATAATTTATTAAATTGTACTGATAATATCTTATACAGTAGCTGTGTCATAATCATCAGTGTGGTGGTCAATCTAAGTTAAAACGCTGGATTTAAATACTGATTTTATGGCAAGATCTCACTTTCATGGTGTGGGGAAGTGGCATAGTAGTCATGGTAACATATTGTTGTGGTGGGATCCACCTAATCTGCATAGGTGACTACCAACTATATAAATAATGGTTGGTACCGGAAGACGGAGGAGGAGGAATCACGAGATCCAACTAGAGACTCTGATCGACTGCGACTAGTCAACACATTCTCCAGGAACGTCTTCCCAGAAATATACAGAAATACTATATGTACTTATTGTGTACACTTTCTTGTTATAATACATTCTTGTTCTAAGTACATTTTGTGTTGCATTATTATTCCATGCAATAGGCGAGATTCAACAATGAGTCAAGACTCAACACATATACATACCATATATGCTCACATATCATGTGACCTTTGAAGACGTAATTTTGAAGCTAATTTGACTGCAGTAAATGGATATATAGTTTGGTCAATGGTGTAGCCAGGGCCAGCAGTGTACACACTAATTTTGTATCTCGTTTATGATGTGACCCCCTTAAAATTAGCTTCAAAAGTTGCATCATACGCAGATACTGTAACTCTGCACGCGGAGAGAGACTGAGTAAATGAATACACAAACTACAAAGCAGAGTAAATCATGAATGCTTTTTCTAGTTGGATTTATTTAAATTAAACAGTCAATCCGAACAGAAATATAAAAACACATACCAGGATTTATTATTGGCCGATATAATCTGAATATCAAAATCTATGCATGCTGTGTTTGTTGATAGCAGACTCAGAAAGAAAAGTCAAAGAACTATTAGATAAGGTAGCAAAGGAAAGCAAGAAGAATGGACAAACTATTCAATAGTAAAAAGACTGAACATATGACTTAATAAAAGTGATAAAGCTAAGGTATGTGGTATGTATTGGATATATCGAAAATTAGGTAGGGGTAGAGGTTTGAATATTTGGATATCTGGGTAGAGTGGAGTAACAGAAATAGAAAGTGTGTCACAGAAATCTGAATAACGAAAGATGCCTTTCAGAAACTAAGAAAAGTATTAAGAGATAGGAAACTGTCTTTAGAAAGAAAGCAAAGAGTGTTGAACTGCTGTTATATGTAATTAATGTTAGATAATGTCCACACTGAATAAGAAAAGACTTGAAGTATGGCTAATACTAACCTCCAGAAGGATGCCTCATTGTGCCTTCTCAGACTAACATTTTCAGCTGACATTAAGTGGAAAGAGTATATTGAATCAATTGCTAAGTTTGCAGCGAAGAAAGTTGGTACACTTTGTTGTGCTAGACATTCTTGCCAGAATCTATCGTACATATTTATGTCTACCATTCATCCTTGTTTTGAATATTGCGGACACATCTAGTCTGGTACCTCTGTTATATATTTATAGATTCTTAATAAAATCCAAAGAATTTGCAATGTTATTGGTCCTGACCTGGAATCTTAGCTCCAGTCTCTTTCCTCCCACCATAACATAGCTTCCCTGTGCCTTTTCTATAAATACTTTCATATAAACAATTAGTGCTGGTGAACTTTCCTTATAGTACCTAGACTTTATAAATTTAAGTGCAGTACTAGATTGGCAGCAAGGTCTCATCATTTTACAGATGACTGATGTAACCTTAAGTTCTATGGTAACAGTTTCTTACTTGTAGAATTCTCTTTTGGCTTCTTAAAGTCAAAATCTAAATTTTTAACACAGTTATTATGGCTTCAACTAAATATATATTTGGAATGCAACTGTATGCCCTCAACTACAGATAAATCTATTGTTGGTCATTTTGCTTCAAATATGTATTGTTGGTAAGATGAATTTGTTTAGTGGCATATCAACCTCTATAGGTTATTTAATGCTGAAATCTAAATATCCTGCATGCATACCTTGTACATGATGTTATACTCTCAAAGTAAGGATATGTTTTTTAGTTATATAGTTTTTAGATCATAAAATGTATTGTTGGTAATTTTAATATAAAAATGTATTTTTCTATTATTTTTTAGTCTTGCATTGCTATTTTGCTGTAAAAATGTGTTGTTGGTCATTTTATTATAAAAAAATGTACTGTTGATTTTTGTTTGAAGGTTCACTATTTGCCCATAGCTGGAACTCTAACAGGTGCTATCACACTGAAATGCAATGTCAATTGTTATCTTCTGTCTTCTTAATTCTTTTATTATCCTCTCTCTTTAATAGTAATTTTTCTCATATTCTCTAACACTCAGTAACCTCTAGTGGCTTTATTACCTTGCTTGGAAATATTAGAAAGTACAAGGAAGCTAAAGTTATTAATAAGAAAGAAGTTTCTGGGACACATAATGAGGAAAGGAGACTAGGAGAATTTAACATTCACGGGGTATATAAAAATCAAGAAGCAGGTGGAAACAAAAGGTAACCTACCTGAATTGTTCAAGAGAATGCGAGATCAATTGCAGAAGAATTGTTGGTTTTGGAATGACTGAAAAAAACCTCTCCCACCCCCAGATTTCTAGACAAATCATACAGATGCATGCTGGGATTTCTTCCTAGTTTTTGGATGTTTGTTTAGTATTATCTTAGCCCTTTTCTTTCCTTTTGTATTGTTTATTGGAAACTTGTCAATTCTGTTTGTTGAGACTGCCAATTACATTTAATCATGAACAATTGCTCTACAAAAACAGTAAAAGGACATGAGATACTTAGAATAGCAAAAGACAAAAATTTATAGAGACATGATTGCTTACATCATGGAAGGATATGGCATTTAAAAGAATAATGATGTTTGAAATTTTAATGTTCTTGTGAGATTTGTTTAAAAAAAAATGAAAATTATTATTCATTGAAATTATTCATATATTTGTATAGAAACTTTAAAAAAAATAATTTCACCCACAGCAAGGCAATAAAGCCACTGAGACATAAGGAGTTATTGAGTGTTAGAGAATATGAGAAAAAAACATGATTATGGAGAGAGAGAACATTAAAATAATAAAAAAGACAAATGATATTGATATTCAAAAACTTAAATGCAATGTTGACTGGGAAACAAAAAACTGGAAGAGAATTCCACAAGTGAGAAGTGTGAGAGAAGAAACTGTCAGCATAGAACTTACAGAACCAATAACAGTTCAGATTTTTCTTTGAATTTTATGAAGAATTTCTAAACATATAGCAGGGGCACCAAACCAGATGTAACAACAATATTCAAAGCAAGAATGAACTGTATACTTGTAAATATGTAAGACAGATTCTGACAAGAAAAATTGTCTAGTTGTTTTAGTCATATATTGAAACTGTTTTATGATAATCATAAAAAAATATATATATATAAACTGATTTACATATTATTAGCCACTTCATGTTTCACCAATAAATAAAATATTTATTATAATTTTAATATTTGCTAGATAAGGTAATGTCTGCTGGTTTAGGCTGAATTCTACTTCTTTCTGCAAAAATGGAAATAAATAGTAGCCACTTGTATGAAATGTCCTTTCAAAGTGTCAAATTAAAAATGGCTTATCTGATTTGATAAATAAAGAGAAGTATTTAATAACTCCAGAGCTTGCAATAAAATAAGACTACACTGAAAATTTCAAAAATGATCATTACATATCCGTGAAATGTGAATGTTGTTCAATAACCTAGAAAACTCCATGTCTGGAAGTTTATTTTATTAATCTGCATTCTGTATCCAAAAAAGGAAAGTACAAGAAGTCTGCCTTTGGAAATCTATGAAATTTTCAGATATTGTAGCAACAAGCAAGTGTCAGAAAGCACCAGATTCCTGAATCTGAATCAAGTAACAGAATGTAGTTAATGGATGTAAATTGTGATTCAAAATAATGATGAATATTATCTGAGAATTCATGCAAGTATTTAAGTAATTCAATCATGTGACAAGAAAACAATCTCCAGGTGAGATTCTAAATTCAAATTCTTATAAAAGGCTGACCCACTCACTTCCCACACGGTGTTAAGAGACCTAAGTGCACATCTTGCTGCCTGTACATGAGCCCTGATTGTCTTCAAATTTCTAATGTTTTCTATATATTTGTTTTAATTTTGATAAAATGGCTTTGTTGAAACATTTCAAAATAATTACAATCTCATGAAAATTTGGCAAAACAATTTCTTTTTTCTATCCCATAATTTCATTTGCTCATCCTTCTTTCAGTGGAAGGAATAGTTACAGAAATAAATATTAAAACATGTTATCTTTTCTGCCTGAATAACAAGAATAAACAGATCTTTGAATAAAAGTATCAATATTGATTATTGGGAGGATTTTTGTTAAGAATAGACACATAGAAAGAACAACAGTTCAGTAAGTTTTAATAAAAAGTTTTGAATCATGTACAAATTTCTTTGTATGAGAAGCACCTAAAACTTAGTGAGACATATCAGTGTCCAAAATGATTGTAATGTCATTGGAAGTGGCCACTGCAGAAAATGATTATAATCTCATTGAAAATGATCATTGTACAAAATGATTGTAATTTCTTTGAAGGTGGCCAATACACAAAAGGATTATTTCATTGAATGAAGCAAATATATTCAAAATCTATAATTTGATATTTATCCTCATTAAAGTATGAAAATTATCTGAGAAATCATGCAAATATTTAATTAATCCACACATGTGACTGGAAAATAAACATTCTTCAGTAGATCTAAATATTAGATTCTAAACTTGAAATGTTAGAAAAAGTGAAAAGTGCTAAACCACATGCTTTACATAAACATGGTTTCTCACCTGTATGTGTTTTCATGTGCACTCTCAAACTTTTACTATAAGTAAATGCTGAAGTGCATGGTCAGTATATAGATGGGTGACCACTTAGAAATACCAGATGCTGTAAGCTTGGATGAGCAGGTGGTGTAATGGATAACAGCTTGGAATTGGAAATCAGAAAGCTGTATTTTAATTCTCATTCAAATTTTAAATGTTTTCTATATATTGGTTCTAATTCTGATAAAGTGGCTTTGTTGACTCATTTCAAAATAATTAAAATTTTATGAAAATTTGGCCAAACAATTTCATTTCCATCCAGTAATTTCATTTGATCATGCATCTTTCAGTGGGAGGAATAGTTATGGAAATAAATATTAAAAAATGTTATCTTTTCTGCCTAAATAAGACTAAACAGATTGTTGAAAAAAAAGGATCAATATTGATTATTGAGAGGATTTTTTTAAGATTAGACACATATTAGAAATAGAAATAACAGCAGTTCTGTCAATTTTATTAAAGTTTTGAATCATGTACATATTTCTTTGTATGTGAAGCACCTAAAACTTAATGAGGCAATTCATTGTCTAAAATGATTGAAATCTCATTGAAGGAAGCAAATAGATTTTAAATTCATATTTTCTGATCTAATACTTTTTCCTTCATTCTATTGTTTTGTGATTAACAATAATAATGAAAATTATTTAAGAATTCATGCAAATATTTAATATATATATATATATATATATATATATGCATGCACATCCCTTTCTATCAAAAGTTCTTAATGTTTAATGAAGGGATCATTGCACATAATGATTGCAATCTCAATGAAAGAAGATATGTTTAACATTTATATTTTCTCTTATTGTTTCACTCACTTGTATTTTGTGATTAACCATGATGATGAATATTATTTGAGAATTCCTGCAAGTATTTAAGCAATTCAATCATGTGACAAGAAAACAATCTCAAGTATAACTGAAGGTGAGATTATAAACTTACACTATTTACATTGTCCAGTCTGTTGCCATATTCACAATGCATGGCTCAGTGCATAAAAGTGTTGGGTAAGTAATCCAAAAAGTGACTTGATCCAAAGAGTTGTGAGTTCAATAGCTGGCCACAGTAAAGGAAACAAAAACTTGGAGAGATGAGTTACTAAAGGGAATTAACTGAAACTGAGATATCCAAAAAGGCATGGCACCTGGAATTAGAACAATCTATCCTTGTGGACTAAATAAAATGGTTAGTTTGAAATTCCAAATTATATCACCTGAAGAAAGCTAGAGCGTACAACAGCTGAAATGTTGTGAAAACTGAAAATTCCTAACCATATAAATATAGTTCCTCGCCAGTATCCAATCTTATCTGCATTTTACATGTGAGGAAAATGAAAATGCCAAATGACACACTTCACATAAGTATGGTTTTTCTTGAGTAAGCTTCATCATTTAAGTTTTAAACCAAGAACTTTGCAAAAATACTGAACCACATACATCATGTTATTTTTCTTGTTTTAAGAGGTGAGCTTTAAAATCAAACTCTGTGAAATTGCTGGAAGACACATTTTACATGAATATGGTTTCTCTTCAGTAGATGTTTGCATGTACAATTTTAAAATACAGAACCACATATTTAACATGGTTCCTCACCTGTATGTGTTTGTATGCATGTCCTTAACCTAGAATTGCTAAATCCTGAACCACACACTTTAAATAAACATAGATTTCTCTGCAGCATACACTATCATGTGATTTTTTAAATGTAAGGCTATTGAAAATGCAGGACTACACACTTCACATGATTATGGTTTTCCCCCCAGTATGTTTCAACATGTGAGTTTTTAAACTTGAACCTTGTGAAAATGCTGAACCACAAACTTCACAAGAATATGGTTTTTCTCCTGTATGTTTTGACATGTGAGTTTTTAAAGCTGAGCTCTGTGTGAATGCTGAACCACACACTTCACAGCAATATGGTTTTTTCTCACTATGAGTCCACATGTGACTTTTTAAAATTGAACTACGTGAAAAGGCAGAACCACACACCTCACATGAATATGGTTTCTCCCCAGTATGTTTCAACATGTGAGTTTTTAAATTTGAACTATTTGAAAAAGCTGAACCACACACTTCACATGAATATGGTTTTTCCCCAGTATGTATACACATGTGGGTTTTTAAATTTGAACTTTGTGAAAATGCTGAACCACACACTTTACATGAATATGGTTTCTCACCTGTATGTATTTTCATGTGCATTCTTAAACTTGTACGATATGTAAAAGCTGAAGTGCAAATTTTACATGAATATGGTTTCTCACCTGTATGTGTTCGCATGTGAGATTTTAAACTTGAATTATCTGCAAATGATGAGCCACAAACTTCACATGAATATGGTCTCTCACCAGTATGTGTTTGCATGTGTCTTTTTAAATGTGAACTCTGTGAAAATGCTGTACCACACACTTCACATGAATATTGCTTCTCCTGATTATGTATCTGTAGGTGAATTTTTAATGTTGAACTGTCTCTAAATGACAAACCACACTCCTCACCAGGAGATGATTTCTTAACTGCGTGTATCCGCTTGTGTCTTTTTAATATTGAGTAAACTGTAAATGCTGATCCACACACTTCACATGAATATGGTTTCTCACCAGTATGTGACCTCATATGAGATCTTAAACTTGCAGTATATGAAAATGCTAAACCACACACTTCACATGAATATGGTTTCTCACCAGTGTGTGTCCGCATGTGAGATTTTAAACTTGAATTTTCAGAGAACGTGGAACCACACACTTCACATGAATATGGTTTCTCACCTGTATGTGTTCGCATGTGAGATTTTAAACTTGAATTATCTGCAAATGATGAACCACAAACTTCACATGAATATGGTCTCTCACCAGTATGTGTTTGCATGTGTCTTTTTAAATGTGAATTCCGTGAAAATGCTGAACCACACACTTCACATGAATAAGGCTTCTCCCCATTGTGTGTCTGCAGGTGAATTTTTAATGTTGAACTGTCTCTCAATGATAAACCACACTCTTCACATGAACATTGTTTTTCTATAATAAGTTCCTTCATGGCAGCTTTCAAATTCAAATTCTGTGAAAGATTTAATCCTTCTTCATCTATATTGGGACTGTCTACAGAATTTGCTTGCATGTCTATCTTTCCATGACAACTCCTTTCCATGGATATAGCAATAATCTGTACAAAAGAAATGTAGTATATATTGACACTTTAAACAGGAACAAACACATCTTAAAAATATTTTCTGTTGCAAGTTAACCTGAAGTTTAAAGAATCTTTCTCATATATCAGAACACAAGAACTGAAATTATCCCACTTACATTATTTTCATCAAAATCAAGACTTTTGCAAAATTGGTATTAAAATGATTATGAATCATTAGAACTTGTATTCTTAGTAAGCATGAAGTTTTAATGATCCTAAATTCTGATATTACACGTTAGAAGACCTGCTAATCTTGACTTTGCAGGATTTTGAAAACAATATTTCCTTGCTTTTAAAACATTTTAAAAATATATCTCACTCATGTGACTAATCTGCCAGCCTGTTCATTGTATTCAACAAATAAGAAAGGCAAACAAAAATAAGTCGATCTTAAAAAACAAAATAAAACCTACATAAACTAAAAAAAAATTTCATCAATGTACAGATATGAAATCAGTACGAAATTTAAAAGAATAATTAGTCTTTAAAAGACTTGCATACTAGTTGTAATTTGGCCAGGTCCTTCTATTTTAGTTTTACTACTATCCATTTATTTCTTCCCACCCCCTCTCTCTCTTTTATACTGTTATATTAAAAAATCTGTTATTTTTCTTTCTTCCTCTCCCCCCTTTCTTCTCTTCTCTCTTGCTTTCCCTTCCTCTTAATCTAGTATATCTGTCCAGATGAACTGTTTCTGTTTAAGAACCTTCAGTCTGAAGAGATAAATATATAAAAATATTCATGAAATAAATTATAACCAAAATGGATATTCAAGGCTTTTTCTTGGGTTATTATATATATATATATATATATATATATATATATATATATTTAAACCTAGAGAGCCAGACAAACCTACCATGGTTTCACCTAAGTGGATATATATATATATATATATATATATATAATGAAATGAAGAGGTTATAATGGTTCCAACGAGAGAAAAGTGTGTATATTAAAAAGAAGAGAGGTACCGCAAACTTTTTTGGTTGTAATGTGGGTTTTTTTTAAAAAAATATTATTCTTTATTTTTCATAGTTTTACATAGTTTTACAACACGTGTTTCTGGTCTTACGACCGTCTTCAGGTAAAGGGTGGAGATTTCCACATATTATTAAAAATAATTATTAAAAATAATTAATTTTTTTCCTTTATGCTTTTAAATGGTAGTTCACTACCATTTAAAGAAAGACATTGGAATGACCAACACAAAAACAGAGAATGTCTCATATAGAGAAGATGTAACATTGAAAAGCATAAAGGAAAAAAATTAATTATTTTTAATAATTATTTTTAATAATTATTTTTAATAATTATTTTTAATAATTATTTTTAATAATATGTGGAAATCTCCACCCTTTACCTGAAGACGGTCGTAAGACCAGAAACACGTGTTGTAAAACTATGTAAAACTATGAAAAATAAAGAATAATATTTAAAAAAAAAAAACCCACATTACAACCAAAAAAGTTTGCGGTACCTCTCTTCTTTTTAATATATATATATATATATATATAAGTTTGTCAAGCACTGGAGTGTGGTTACTGATAATAATAGAACTAATTTTAATGAATAAATTGCAATCACACATGAGTTTCTGATATTTTTTCTGACTCAAAATGCGGACATTAATTATGAGGGCACATGAAAATTTTATAATTGCTTAACTAGATAATGAACAAAGTATTCCTTTGTTTTTAATGTATAATGAAGATTACATAAGTATGCACAAGACACCTGTTCACATGTTTGAATGACCCAAGTGCTTGCTATGCAATGCTATTTTTCTTCTAAGTTGATGAAAGCTTACTTAAATTTGTGAGTATTACACAGGATAATGGATAATGCTTTCTTATTCAACATTATAGTTTATCAAAAATTACAAATTATCATCAGCTTGTTTTTTTGGAACACAAGACATTTCTCACTGTCAGACAAGTTAATAAGCCATAGATGTGCTTTATGCAAAACAAAAATAAAATATATTACTAGAAAAAGGAGAGAGTAATTATAAATGATTTGAAGCATCACACTCTTCACTAACTCCAAAACATTTCCTAAGTTATTTAATTGCAAATTCTGTCATTTTCATAAGTAATAGACTAGTGGACATACAGTGCCTTGCATAAGTATTCACTCTCACCAAAGTTGTCCACATTTTGTAGTGTTACCAACTGGAATTTAAATCGACTTAAATGATCTTTTTTAACATTTCATCAATAGAAAATGTATAGTTCATTGAATGTGCAAAAATACTTTTTATTGTTGCACAAACAATAATTTGGACAACAAGGGAGCCATCTTTTGGATACATAAGTATTCACCCCTTTTACCCAAGTCAATACTTTGTAGAAATAACTTTTGCTGCAATTAGAGCTGCAAGTCTTTTGGGATATGTTTCTAACAGTTTTGCATATGCTGAAACTGAAATTTTTTTTCCATTCTTGTTTTCAAAATAGCTCAAGATCAGTCAAATTGAATGGAGACCGTCTGTGAACAATTTTCACATATTCTCAATTGGATTTATGTGTGGGCTTTGACATACGCCCACCCACCCCACTTAAATTTCATGTAATTTTGCGAAATAACTTTCTATTTCCTGAATATTTTTTATTAGTTAAAAGTAGGACACCTTGGACAATGTAGGGTCATTGTCCTGCTGGAAGGTGAATCTTTGTCCTTGTCTCAAGTTTTTTGCAGACTCTAACATTTTTTTCTTTCATGATTCCTGAAGCCATCTTCCCAAAACTCTGAACATCTTCCTGTCTTACAAAAAGCTGGAAATGGAGGTACAGTGTAACCCGGATATAAGAGAGTTGTCGGGACCGGAGAAGTATCTTATATCCGGGTTTCTCTTATATCAGGGTCTCTTATATCCGGGTTACACTGTGATTTTTTTTTAAAAATCTAGTTTTTATTTCATCTTTCAATTTTTAAATAATAATTAATGGATTGCTTTATTTCACAAAGGCAGAAATGATTAGTTGATTTTTTTTAATTAAACATTTTTTATTACATTTTTTTAATACCTTAATAAAGTAGTTGAAAAAAATTTGAAGCCTGTAAAGAGGGGCAATTAAAAAAATTACATAACCCAACAAAATAAAAATAATAATTTTGTTTTGTTGTCTAAAAATAAAATGTTTCCATTTTTATTTTAAAGGACAAATAAAAAAGAAATTAATTAAAATATTTCAAAATAGTTTTAAATTCCAAAACTTATTCAGTTCATTTCACTGAGAAAGTTAATAAGTGTAGAAATATAAAAACAATAAAAATTCATTTAGTAAATGACATTAAAACGGTTTTAACTCAATTAGTGAATTAGACAAGGAAATTAAAAAAATAAAACATCTTTAAAAAATGGCGTGAGATTTGAAAATAGAATTGGTCTTTATTAATTAATCTCATTTTTTTTTAAGGTTGTAAAAAAATATTATTCAATATTGGGTAAATAAAAACAGAAAAAAGAATGATTAATCTAATAGTCATTCTTTAGAATAGTAAATTCCTCGTTTACAAATAAATTAAAAAATATTTTTATTTTTGTGCAAATTCGCAAATCAAAAGAAAAACGTTCTTACATTTTTATTATTCTTTTCGTCTGATTTTTTTTCTTTCTACGGGTAAGTAAGTATCCTTTCTCTCTTCGTTTTACTTCTTCCTCAATGACAAGGGTAATTCATAATTATAAACAAAAGTGGAAAGCCATAAAACTGAAATATCTCTGGATTAATTTTTTTGAAAATGAAACTTTTCTTTGCAAACAGAAAATGTCTTCTCAAGAAGAAAAGTCAAGGGAGATAATTCAGGAAAGAAAAAGGCTTTTATTTTGTATTCGTTAAAAAGGAAAGCTGATAATCCAGAAAAAAAATTTAATCACAAAAGTAAAAACAAGTGTCAGCAATCTCAGCACACTGGGTCCTCCTCACTTTTGGCCTTGCGCCAGATTAACCTACATTTGATGCTGGTGGTAATAATGTGAAAACAGTGTTAAAGCCTGAAGTTTGTTTTCTCACACAGACATCTGTTTTATGGATTATTTAATTAAAATTTTAAAAAATGAAAACAATTCTTGTAAAAATGAATTATTCATCGAAAAAAATTTTCTTCTTTAGACAATAATAATGTCCTTTAACAAATTTTATTTTTAAAAGCAATTAAAAGCTTTTCTAATTAAATATTGTCATAAAAGGCTTTATTGCATTTCTTATTTTGCAATTCAGAGCAGATTTTTGGTGAATGGGTCAACTGTTTTACAAAAATAAAAAATAAAAATTGATGATTTACATCCTCTAAGGTATCCTGGTTTATTTTAACTAATAAAAACAATTTGAATTTCTCAAAATTTCATGAAATTAAAAAAGTGGGTGGTAACATGTTAAAAAAATATTTTTTACCAAGATTTTCTAAAAAAAAAATTTCAATTTGTTTTTTTCTCTTAAAGCAGAAAAGCAATTTCAATTCATAAAATTGGCACAACACAGTCTTACTACGAACTTTTCTTACAAGTTGGCCTTCATGAACTTAAACTTTGTGAATATCCAGTGGGATATACATTTTTTTTTTGTAATTCAGTTCAATGTTATAAATTTTTTAGCCAATATATTTTCCTTCATAACATATGTTTTCAGTTCATTATGTTTGTAAAAATATTGATAAATTTTATTTATATATTGATGAATAGAAATCCCTGCTTGAAACTTAAAAGTGTAGACTCGTCCACGACAACCAGTTTACCCTCTACTAGGAAATTCACTCTTCCTGTTACGATTTTACCAACATAATACTTACAGATAATCAACAGGCATTCATTGGTTAATCACTGTCAATCTAGCTTGCTGATTGGTCAGTATTGACCAATCAGATCGCTCCCACGCGCACAATCAATTTAGGCGCGAATTCAATTCTGAGCCAGTCATGTGATAAGACATGATATTTAAACCCAACACGTGTGATTCTTTCGGAGTAGCAGCAGAAGAATTCTGTTTCGACATGCGGACTCTTGAACCTAACTTCTCTACGTCACTCAACACCACTGCCAAAATGTGACTTTTAAGAACTCCCGTCTTGACTATCGCAGTCAGATGTTTGAAAGAACTTTGCAACATTTCACGCAAGTACAATCTCTGAACTCTTACCAACTTGTCCAATAGACAATCTCTAACATGGAACATAATCAACTCTTTCATTATGAGTCTAGATACAAATAATTACCTAATCAAAGGGACGCAACTCAGTCTCACTTTTCAGTTTGCATGCATGTAATTTCAATACTTAATAAATTCAGTTGTTATGTTTTTAACTCCATGTTCCTTTTTGCATTTCACCATTGCTAATGATTTCCACACCTTTCCTAACAAAAATAAATAATTGTGGGGAACAGCCCTTTCAACATGCAACTTACATCAACCTTTTCAACACACGCCATCTCACACAGGGCCCGTTCTCCTACAAAAGTTTTAATAAAATTATTATCGAAAATGTAAAACTATTATAAGACAGAAATTGTTTTATCATCATTTTCTGGTTTAATTTATAGTTTATTTAATGAAAGGCAATTGAATCCATTTATTGTAATTAAAAATTAAATTGCATTTCTTGATAATTACCTGGTCTGTTCAGTCATCTAAAACACTCTTTCTGGTGCACTGTTTCATCTACCTTTTAATTTTCACTAATATCTTTCAAAAAGTTCAGTGTTGAATATGCCGGGGTCTGTATACCCAAGTTTTTGTCAGGATTCCTAACATTTAACAACAACAACAACACATCTTTTAAATTAAACATATAAATGGTTATTTTCTAGAAGAAAAATAGCAGCAGAATATCATTTGAAATAACATTTATATATTCTTTTCAGAAATATACAATAACAATAAAATGTTCAATTTTCCTTGCAGTGAAGTTTGCTTTATAAAGTAATTAAGTGTTCTTAGTCTGTTGGGAAATGTGTGAACGGACTTACTTTATGGCAATCAGACTAATATGTTTGTGTGATCATGGACAACACCTTAGTTGGCAGCTGCTGGCTATCATCTCTTCCATTGTGCATGTCTGTGGGTGCATGTGTATATATGCATGTGTAGATCAAACTGGCATCTGAAATTGTTTTGAACCCCAAGAAGCAATGTGCTTCTATTTTTATATCTGTAAGGGAGATCCAAAATGTAATTTCATATAGAGGTGTAAACTTTTTGAATACAAGGTTTTCATTAGTCAGAAAATAATTTCACACCGATTTGTGAAAATCTTTTTCTCAAATTTAAGGGAGTGGTGAAAGGAGTTATTTTTATTATTTTCTAAATGGTCCAAAAATAACATGATAGGTCCACAACTATGTCTGCCAAGTATTTTAGCAATATATAGCTTAGTAATGATTGTTCATCAAACAAACCTTCTGATGGGATTTTATAGGTTGAAAAATTTATATTGGATTTAATTCCTATAAATGTAATATGGCAAATGTCATCTTAGTATGTATTGTTTAAACAACGGCCAAAAATGCCTCACTTTTTTGTTTCTTGATTCTAATGTGATTGATATACAATTTTACATTGGGTGTTATGTATTACTAAACTACATCTAAAGTGTTTGTGTAAATTTCTGGGATGATGAGTTATCCTTATTTACATGATTTACATGTGGACTATTGTCCTCATCTTTGTTGTTGTTGTCATAACATTTTATCCATTGTGTGCTCCAGCCTTCATTATGTGTGTATTTGGTAATGTACAGCGGATTTTGAAATGAACTCTTTATTTAATTTACAGGTGTAAATTATTCTCACTCCACTACCCGAGTGAAGTGGGTATCTTGTCTAGTTCTTATTTGTGTACTGCCTAATTATTGCTTGTTCAATTTACACCAAGTCCAAGTACACACAGCCTAACCCTGGGATTGAACTCACAATTACTGTCACCAAATTCACAAACCAATGCTTTAATCCACTAGCCTACTGTCCCTAAAGTCAGTGAAAATATTTTACTGTATAATGCTTCATGGTTGGTTAGAGAAATTGAGGTTGACAGCAACCAGATCACAACAATCCTTTTTTTCAGTTTTCAACTATTTTCAATAACCATCTTAATCCCACAAAAATGTAGAAAAACAAATAATGTCAGTCAAACTTTCTTCATCCTTTTTATTGTCAGTTTATTATTCATAATTTTTTTTTTGCATAGCACAGGAGTCTTGGAAATACTTTTTTCTCCCATCAACAGCCTCAACCAGCATACAATTTACACAAATATTGAAAAATAATTTTTACCAGTTATGTTAGTCACTTGAATGTGTAGCTTCCACATAAATCAAACATAAAAAATACTGGACAGTATTTCATTATGTGATTATCTATTTAAAATTGGTGGCATTTAAAAGCATTTCTTGGCAATTACTCTTCAACACTGTCATTCCTGATGCATTGTTTCTGCTATCGTTAATTTTAACAAATTTCATTTCAAAAGTTCACTAAAAAGTATTGTGATTATTGTCATCTCAGCACATATTTTTCAAACAATCACCAAAAACTAATACTTCTGATTGAAATACAATAAAGTTTTTAGAACAGCTAGTGTGAATGACTGAACACATCAAAAGTTGAAGATTCTTGCTGAAGGCTTCTGATGCTCCATGGTTGATAAACAAAACTGAAATTGATAGCAGTTAGATGAAAACAATTCTTAAGAAAGATAAATAAAATACAGCACAGGACAGAGCTGGCACATTCAAAATATGTATATCAAATATTGAAAAATAATTTGTACCAGCTTGGTTATGTTAGTCACTTGAATGTTTAGGTTCCATGTAAATCAAGCATAAAAGTAGTCAACAGCATTTTATTTCAAATTAAATAAAATATTCAGTTTCTGAAACAAATTGTGCTAGGTATTAGGTTGGTGCAAAAATAATGTCGTTTTTTGACATGATCTTGAACGTCAAAAAACGACATTATTTTTGCACCAACCTAATAATAAAAACTGGAGGTTTTATAAAATGGAATGCAAGAGACCTTAGCACAAGTGAAATGTGTCTCATAATCATACCAAATGTTGGGCTTTATCCAAAGAAACTGATATTGTGTATTTACTGAGTTTTCAATCATCCAACATATTTACCTGATATTTCACCTGTGGTTTATCACTTCATACCCGTCTTTACAAAATTTTCTTAATGACAAAAATTTTTACTTCCTTGGAAGACTGCAAAAGGCATAAATAATAATTCTTTGCTGAAAGAGGAAAAAACTGGTGGTGTTGATAGCAAACAGATCAAAACATTATTTGTGAAGAATAAAGATAATATATAAAAATTTCAGGTGGAGTATATCTGTAAAAGGACAATATGAATAAAGACAAAGCTGACATGTTTTGTCTTCTGAGAGACTTTATCAAGGTATTAGTATTGTTTTATAAGCCAGCCATAATTTACTAGCTATTTAGTGCTAGGAAGAATAATGCCTTCCTGTACACCGAGTACTAATATTAGCATTAGTGTAGCCATTGATACACTAACACTGAATGTGAATATAGAAAGATGAGATACATGCCCGTAACAAACAAAACATTTAATAAGGCAAGTACAATTTACATACACATATTAAAAAGATTTTTATGCATGTCCCAAAACAAATGATTGTTCATACTGTCCAAAGGATGAGAATGTTTAACATAACAATGAACAAAGAAATAACATATCAGCCTTATGGCCTTTAACTTAGCTGGGGGAATCAAAATTACTTTTTTCTCCATGTTAGGCTGTGCACATGTTGTCCATTTTCCATGTGTGTGTGGATGCCCTGGTGGTTAGGAAGGTATTAACCATTCACCAAACAAAAGCAAAAAAAAAAAAAAATGCGAAGAAGAGTAGTTCTCTTTAAAAGGGGCTGAACTCCCATGTGCTCAACCCAAGGAAAAACAACTGTTGTCTCTCTTCAAAGGTAAATGTAAGGATTTTATTTTGTGACAAGTATTTATATACAAGAGCAGAAATGTTATTGGTTTTTCAAAATTTTATCAAATATACATATATTGATATATGTTTTATCAAAACATATATCAATCCCAATCCCAAGTAGTTTAAATACTAATTTACATATAAAAAAATCTCCTATGCACTGAACTGTATCACCATGTCCATGATCTTGCCTGACTTTTCCAGGAACGATATATATATTCATGAGCACTCCTATACCCAAAATTTTGAAAAACCAATAACATTCTTGCTTTTGTATAAAAATATTTGTCACAAAATAAAATTCTTACATTTGCCTTGATAAACTCCTTCAGAGGACAAAAAGTGTCAGCTAAGTTTTCCTTTTGTCTTTATTCAATAAAGATAGTCCAACACAGAAGATAGTAGACATATTCAAATAGCAAATTGTGGTTTCAGAAGTTCTTTTGATGTGTTTTCATCTGGTTTTGTTTCTTTGAACTTTCTTTTTTATTTTGTGTGTCTTTCTTGTCTCCACTTTGCTTTTTCCTTCACAAAAATGTTGAAAATAATTTTTAACAGTTTAGTTATGTTAGTCACTTGAATGTGTAGCTTCCATGTAACTCAAGCCTTAAAAAATACTGAACAATATTTCATTATGTGATTTGCTATTTAAAATTAAATAAAATATTCAATTTCTGAAATAAATAGTGCCAGGCAATAGAAACTGGAGACTTTACAAAACTGAATGCATTCCTTTTGTTCCTAATTGTACCAAATGGTAGGACTTATCTAACAATGGCAGCCAAAATGAAAGTGGTTCTATAAAGGCTTCATGAACCTATTCTGCTTATTTTCTTTTCAATCTGAGAATGGAAATGAATCACTATCATATCAAAAAGAAAGAAAGCAAGAAAGATGTAGTCACTGAATAGTTGATAAGTTTCATTAAAGGGAGTGTGATATGTTAAACACCTTTTGGTGAATTTGTTGCTGACTTTTCCTTGTTTGGCTTTTCTGTCAACTCTCTTTTGCCTATTTTTTCTACACAGCTACCAATTATATATGTCTTTCTTTTACTTTTTTTTCTTCCCTGCTAACTGTTGTTTATTGTTGTGGGTGGGGGAGTGTATCTGTTAGAGTGCCAATAGGGAAGCATGCATGCAGCATAACTGACATTTTACCTAGACCATTGTCTATTAATATATAGAATGATTTTCAGTTGATCCAACAACCGGTTCGCTAAGCTTTTATAATTCTAAGAATTGGCTTGTGTGAATCGGTAGGATGCCACCAATGGACTCATCTAAAGAACTTGATGCTTGTAGGATATTGGTTAGCTTGCAAGTGGTCTGACACACAAGTAGACTGGTGTAGTCACTTCAAGTTGAATTCCCACTGAGTGATTTGATGGAGAGATATATTGGTGAATAGAGTCCACTCATGCAAATGTGTTGGGCAGGTCCATTCTACTAAAGTAGACTAACCCACCTGCTGTATTAGGTACTCTCCTATAAATGAGGTAGAATAGCTGGCTTGCCTTTACAAGGAGACAGCCATGTTAGAAGGTAAGACTTCTACAATGCTGTGTATTTATTAAGTTTTCAATCATCAACCATATTTATATGATATTTCACCTGTGGATTTCAGCTTACTTACAGCCATATCATGTTGAAACACTTTGTTGCCTTCTTTAGAAAAAATGAAACTTTTAATATTGATTACTGGAAGGATTTTATAACTGCAACTGCTATAATTCATTTGTGATCTACAACAGAGAAAATGTAATTATAATTTATTTGTGGGAAAACTCTTTTCTTATGTCACTAACATCTGTTTCTTATCCTATGCACAAAATAAATACAGTTCAGCTGTACAGTAACTAAAATATATCAATTTATGCCAATAAGCACTTTTCAAAAATTAATATCACTTCAAATATCAAAAATTAAAGTCAGTCACATCACAATTTTCCAAAATGAATTTCAAATACTTTCTACATATTGGCTCAAATTAGGATAGATCAGCTTTGTTGATTTTTTTTTTTTTTTTGAAACAAAACATTCATAAGATGTTGGTAAGATGGCTTCTTTATTTTGTGTTTGATTCAACAATCTCAGTCCTTAGATTAAAGCTTATCTCATCACAATTATACAAAATATATGGAATAAATTTCAAATAATTTCTACATACTGGTAACAGCTTCATTGACTTCTTTGGAAACAATAAAACTTTCAATATTGATTATTGGAAGGATTTTATAACTGCATCTGGAATCGTTCAGTTGTGATCTACAACAGGGAAAGTGTAATTATAATTTATTGGTAGGAAAACTATTGAATAGGTACATCAAAATTGATAATAAATTTAAATACAAAGCTAGAAGAAAAGAACTAGACACACTAGACTATTCGATATTGATTATTGAAAGTATTTATAACTGCAACTGAGTCAGTATTACTAAAATGTTTCAAATGATATGCCGCATTTCTTCCAACTGGAATCTGTTCAAGTTTAGGGAGGAGTACAAAGAACAAAATCATTGTAATCTCGTTGAAGGAAGCAAATAAAAGTTCAGACCATCTTTTGTACATTTATTTGATCTAAACATATACTTTTGTAAAGAAACACAAAAGTTAAATCATAGAGTAATTGGCCATGGTTAAATGTAATTGGCAGAAATGCCCAACAAAGAGAGTTGATAAATAGCAAACGAAAGAAAAGAACAGGTCAAAAATCATATTGAGCAAACAATACATGCAAAGCAAATTAACAATAAGGCAAAAAATTCTCAAACTAAGAATGGTATTAACACACAAAAGGGATACAGACAAGAGATCACAGCATTCTGATTTCAAAAGACCATAAAGAACAGAACTAAGTTAGATGAAACCAAGAAGTAGCCTATCTTATTGGCTAGGAAGAAGTCCCAGTATGCATCTTATATGTTTTGTCTATAAATGTGGGTAAGAAGTTCTTAGTGTCATTCCTAATAATTAGAACCAACTAAAGCAAGAAATCATTTCTTGTCTGTCTTTCAACAAAAAAAAGTGTTTACCTATAGCTTTTTCAAAAATTAATTTTGTCGAACTGATGAAACTCATTTGATCAAATGTCAGTTCGACAAAAGGGGAAAAAATTAAAATAGCTTCTGTATGTTGGTTTTTATTGATAAAGTAGCTTTATTGGAAACAATAAAACTAAAATATAGGCAAAATGTATTGTCCTTTTCATTAATAGCATTTGATAATCCTTTTCTTTTTTTGGCAGAAAGAATAATTAAGTAAAATTGTATTAAAAAATACTATCTTTTATACCTGTAGCACAACACTATCAATCAGTTATGTGTCATGCATGATACATGCTTAGGCGATCACGCATCTTTGATACATGATTGACAAGGCAGATTTTTTCCTGCAGTCGGTAGCCATTTCTTTCTATGGTAGACCAGTTGCAAGGCTATAGAACCTGGTTTGTCCTGCTATTTACCCACAGCTGGGGGAGAAGAAGAGGATTCATACCTTTCCCAAGGACATTAGCACATAAATGAATGTAATGGATTCGACTGGAATTCAAACGTGACTCTCAAATTCCTCAGTCCAAGCTGCTCCACCGTGCTGCCAAAACTATATAATTGTATAATTCTTTATATAAAAGACTATAAATCATCATGTCACATATGCTTTAATGAATATTGAAATGTTTTTTATCAATGATTTACATTGATAAAAAAAAAAAAAACATTTCAATATTCATTAAAGCAGAGGTGGCATGATGTTTCAGGGTTAGATTATGAATGATAAACCTGTGGACTCATGGCAAGTTCCAGGTAGTGTTAAAATGTCAGTTCAAGCATAAGCTAATTTTAAGATGTCACACATGGTGCCATAGTTCAAGATGAAGACAAACACTTTAATAGAGGATGATTTTCATGTATATGACAATGTTTTAACACATTTGTCATAACAAGCTACAGATCTCTGAATAAAATCACTTTCAAAGACACTTACATCCTCAAGTATCCAGCTTACTCTCTTTGCACCAAAAATACAGATATTTTTCTTTTGTGGCTAATTCACCCAATATAACAGCCAAGGGTCAATCAAGACAGAGATTTACTGAGTGAGATTATTTTAAGGAGAGCGAGGAAGGAGTAAATAAAAAGCACATATTATGAGGACATGTATAATCGGTATTGGTTGATGCTGGACTTAAAGAGAAGAAGACCATAGTTGTCAGGGAACAATTTCTCAAGAGTTTGTTTCAAAAAGTAATAGCTTTGAGGAAGAAGCTGTAAGTAGAACTTGCTATTTTGAAGAGCATTTTAAACAGGGAGCTTTACATTAGCAGATGGCAATGAATGCACATGGAACAAATTCAAAATACTTTCTCCAAATTGGTCCAATTGCTGACTTCTTTGGAAACAATAAAACTTACAAAAAATAGATTATAAATAATAATAAAAAATGTATCAATATTCATTAATGGAAAGATATTTTAGAGAAGAAGTATATTAGAGATGGAAATGAGTGTAATTTAATCAGTGTCATTAAAACGCCCTTTTCTTTTCCACCTAAGCAATAAATTAGTTCTTCAGTGCACAAAATGAGCATAATCTTATTGGATTTAGTAGATAAAACCTCAAGATTTGATATTGTGATTGACTATAAAAAACCTACAATATTGACACCATCCACACCTTAAGAAAAGAGTAGCAGTTTCAATCACCTGTATAATGTAAACCAATCAAATCCAAGTAAATCCATATTTTAAATGTGTATTCACTCTTTCTTAAAATTTCTCATTAAAAGCAACGTTGAAATCTTTTTGTGTATTGGTGCAAATGTTGAAGTCATCCACCTATCAGAAGAGAATAAACATTCTTCAGTCTGCATGAATGTCAATTTGAAATATTTTAATTTTAAAATATAGAGCCATACTCGTCAGATGAATATGATTTTCATGGAGAGACTTTTAAAATTTGATTCCCATGAAGATGTACCATACCTTGAAATGAATGTTTTTTTTCTCTAGTGTCTTTATGTGATTTTTAAACTTAAACTCTTTCAAAATGATGAATGAACCATACACTTCATGTTTCTCACCAAAACAGGTTTGTATGCATCATTTTAAATATGATCTCTGTGTAAATGCTGCATCACACTCTTCAGATGAACATTGTTTTTAATTAGCATGTGTCCATGTGAGACTTTGAAATTTAATATTCCAAAAAGCACATACCACTGAACCACATATATCAATTTGAATATAATTTTTAACTAGCATGTGTTTGCATATGTTTTTTTAATTTTGATGTTTGTGAAAAATCTAAGCCACACACTTCACATGAATGTGTTTTCTCACCAGTATGGGTCTCCATGTGAGTTTTTAATATTGAATTTGTTTTAAATGCTATGCCACATACTTTGCAGGAATAATTTTTCTCACCAGTGTGTGTTTGTATGTGACGTTTTAAATTTGATTTCTCTGAAAATGCTGAACCACATAGTTCACATGAATATGGTTTCTCACCAGTGTGTCTTTTCATGTGTTTATTTAAATATGAGCGCTGTGAAAATGTTGAACTGCACACTTCACATGAATATGGTTTCTCATCAGAGTGTGTTTTCACATGTTTATTTAAATGTGAGCGCTGTGAAAATGTTGAACCACACACTTCACATGAATATGGTTTCTCACCAGTGTGTGTTTTCATATGGTTTCTTAAACCTGAGCGCTCTGAAAATGCTGAACCACACACTTCACATGAATATGGTTTCTCACCAGTGTGTGTTTTCATGTGTTTTTTTAAACTTGAGCAGTGTGAAAATGCTGAACCACACACTTCACATGAATATGGTTTCTCACCAGTATGTGTCCGCATATGAGACCTCAAAGTTGAACTTTGTGAAAATGCTGACCCACATACATCACATGCATATGATTTCTCACCAGTGTGTTTTCGCATGTGACTTCTTAAAACTGAGTTCTGTGAAAATGCTGAACCACACACTGCACAAGAATATGGTTTCTCACCAGTATGTATTCGCATATGAATTCTTAAAACTGAGCGGTGTGAAAATGCTGAACCACACACTTCACATGAATATGGTTTTTCACCAGTGTGTGTTCGCATGTGAACTTTCAATCCTGAATTCTCCGTAAATGCTTTACTGCACACTTTGCATATATATGTTTTTAAACCTGAATATGTTTTTTCATCCATATGTGTTTTCAAGTGATTTTTTAAATGGGATTTCCGTGAAAATGCTACACCACACACTTCACATGGATATGGTTTTTCACCAGTGTGTATCAGCATATGTCTTCTTAAATTCGGACATAGTGTAAATGCTGAACCACATACTTGACATGAATATGGTTTCTCACCAGTGTGTGTTCGCATATGGATCTTTAAACTTGAAGATACTATAAATGCTGAACCACATAATTTACATGAATATGGTTTCTCACCTGTGTGTGTTTGCATGTGATATTTTAAACTTGAAGATGCTGCAAATGCTGAACCACATACTTTACAGGAATATGGTTTCTCACCAGTGTGTGTTTTCATGTGACTTCTTAAACTTGAGTTCAGTGAAAATGCTGAACCACACACATCACATGCATATTGTTTCTCACCAGTGTGTGTTTTCATGTGTGTTTTTAAATGTGAGTGCTGTGAAAATGCTGAACCACACACTTCACATGAATATGGTTTTTCACCAGTGTGTGTTTTCATGTGTTTTTTTAAAGTTGAGCGTACTGAAAATGCAGAACCACACACTTCACATGAATATGGTTTCTCACCAGTGTGTGTTCGCATATGGACTTTTAAATTTGAAGACACTGTAAATGCTGCACCACATAATTTACATGAATATGGTTTCTCACCAGTGTGTGTCAGCATGTGTCTTTTTATGCTTGAACTCAGTGTAAATCCTGAACCACATACTTTACATGAATATGGTTTTTCTACATTATGTATTTTCATGGGAGTTTTTAAGTGTAAAATCTGGGAAATTTCCAATCCATCTTCTTCATGTGTGGAGGGATTGTCTCCAGGGTGTCCTTGAATATCTGTCTTTCTATCAGAAATCCTTTTTATGGACATATTGATAATCTGCACAAGAAAAAAACATATTTTTAATGTCTTTTTACACACAAGGCTTAAGAGTGCTTTTGCAAATACTCTAATATATATATATACACTTAAGTAAAAGAGAATAAAATAATAAAAACTACTGGGAACAAAAACAATGGAGTTTTCAAAGCAGCCACCCTCTTGACCAAATGGGAATAAAATAAATAAATAAAAACTATTGTGAACAAGTGAAATGTGACCAAACATTACATGCTTGTACAGTCATATTTAGAATTGAAGGTGTTTCTGATACAGCTATTGCCAGGCTACTAGCTGCCAATCAGATTAATTAGTTCTGGGTTACCTGTTGGTGGGTATACATTGTGATGTAGGGTAGGGGGAGTGTTATTAAAGGAGAAGTAATCATATATTATGCATTATTTCTTAGCATTACCTTCAGTCTCTCTCATTACATTAAGCATTTCACTTGTCATTCACTTTGGGTTTTTGTTCTCATTCCTTTCAATGATTTCTTTTGTTGTCAGCAAGAGTTTTTTTTCTCAAGATGTTTTCACTATGTTATCTTGAACTTCCTGACTACATGCAAAGCTTGATATTTGTAATTTTATACCTGATTAGGAGGGAATTGTTCATATAATCATAAGTTGGACATAATTCAGAATGTAGTACTACATTTCTAAATAATATGTTGTTAATTATCAGTAGTTGTAAGTTAATAATAAACATTTCAGGCTTAATGAAAGACAGCTAAACGCAGAGAATAATGATAAAATTTTGAAACATCCTTTAAAAACTGGTTAATAGTTTCTTTGAGTACCACCCTGTATGTACAAAAAAGAAAAAACACATTTAAACTATTGTTTAAATGTTTTTTCTTTTTAGATAGCATATTTGAAAATACATTTTAGTTTTATGTAAAAGATAATAGCCTAAATCTGATAAAAATGAAAAATAATTTACATATTAAATTTTTTAACATTTTTAAATGTTTTCTAGCAGAATATCAATGCGTGAGATAAATTAAAGTTAAAATCAAATAAAACTAATCCTTTTCCATTTGTCATGATTTTTTATAGAATGTCGGTGATCATGGTTTTACAAAACATTCTGTTTTTGTTGATCTAAGTAACTCTTTTTTTTGGTATCTGTTTCAAATAGCTTAATTGCTGTTGCTACCAATATGACGTGTGAGTTTTAAGTTCACCAAGTATTCTTTCCTCATTAAGTGTTTCAAAAATTTCTGCTGTCCCTTTTTACACTTTAACACAGTTTAAATGCTGAACTACATACTTTACAGTTTCTCATCAGCATATGCCCTTTTAAACTTGAAGATGCTGCAAATGCTGAATCAGTGTGTATCAGAATTCTTAAATTTGGATATAGTGTAAATGCTGAACCACATACTTGACATGAATATGGTTTCTCACCAGTATGTGTTTACATATGGTTTTTAAAATTAGAAGACTGTACATGCTGAACCACATATTTTACATGAGTATGGTTTCTTACCAGTGTGTGTCAGCATGTGTCTTTTTACACTTGAAGACACTCGAAATGCTGAACCACATTCTTTACATGAATATGCTTTTTCTCCAGCATGTGATCTCTTAAATCTTGAACATACAGTAAATGCTGAGCCACACACCTCACATGAGTATGATTCGTCTAAGATATGTGTGGAAGTTTTTAAATGTAAACTCTTTGAAAATTCTAATCCATCTTCTTCACATGAGGAGGGATTGTCTCCAGGGTGTCCTTGAATATCTGTCTTTCCACCAGAAATCCTCTTTATGAACATATTGATAATCTGCACAAGAAAATAACATAATTTTAATGTCTTTTTACTTAGTTTTTTCAAACATTATAAAATAAACATATTTTTGTTGATCTAAGTAACTCTTTTTCTGGCATCTGTTTACTTCGACTTGTCAAATAGCTTATTTGCTGTTGCCACAAATATGACATGTCAGTTTTAAGTTCACTAAGTATTCTTTCCTCATTAAGTGTTTCAAAAATATCTGCTGTCCCTTTCTGATTGTTGATGTCAGTTTTATTCTGTTCATGGCATTCTCAGCATTTATCAATACATTCATATCTCTGTTGTTTCAAATCTTTTTTCATCTATGAGGAAACATTATAACATTCACTACCATATAGGAGAGTAGATATTACATAATAATATATTAATTTATTTTTTTCCTTCTAAAGGAAACCTTCAATTTTAAACCTAATTCAATTTAAATTCCAAGTTATTGGAACACCCTTTACATTAATTTAGGTACCTCCACTGACTTGTTAAAAAATAAGTATACATAATGAGGAAATGTCCCAGCTTAATAAAAACAAAGTTTTATCATCAAAATCTTTATTCTATTAAGTTGAATGATCAAAAGATGTTTTGATTATTAAATTATATTTCTAATCCTTTTTAGAAAATTTTTTTCTTGCATCAGTTTTAGTGTCTTTTAAGAAACACATTGATTGAGAAAGTCTTGCAAAAATCTTTGTCAGATTTTAATGACACATTCAGGACTGTTGATGTTTATAAGCAGCCCTCGGAGAATTTAAATCATCAACGATATTTTGTAAAACAGGGCCCCCAGTCTATTTAGTTAGAATAAGTTTGAATTGCTTTTAAGCTAATAATAAGCTATATTATGGGCACGATTGTCTTTTCAATGAATAAGTCCATTTTCATTTCACTGTTGTTTTTGCAAATTTACTAGGTACAGTGTAACCCGGATATAAGAGAGTTGTCTTATATCCGGGTTTCTCTTATATCCGAGTTTGGTCTATTATATATACATTAACACAGGCTCTAATTTGGACCAGAGAAAATCTCTCTTATATCCGGGTTTCTCTTATATCCGGGTTACACTGTACCATCAAAATGAACACTTTTTTTGGTATGAAAGCAAAAAAATCGCTACTTCCTGTTTTAAAATAATTGCCAAAAATCTGGGAATTACATGATTCAAACGAAATTTACATTACTTATTCATTAATGAATGAATATTTTACTGAATGGTTATTTTATCAAAAAAAAAACTTTGGGGAAACATTTAGTGTGGTACTTTTTAATTATCTTCTGTGTTCTTTTTTACCGTAGAGGGAGTGTCAGTTCAATTTTCTTTTAACGAAAATTCTTTTAATATAAAGAAAACTCCCTGAAGATATTATTTCAATAAAAAAAATTATATATACAATATCAAATGTGAACCTCCGGAAAATTTGTCCCATACCTTACCAAAAATAATTCAATAAAATTTTAAAAAATATTTTTTTTGAGAATTGATGCTTCCATAATTTAATTAACATTGGACAGAATTTTACATTTACTGATTAACTTCGAAATACATCTCAAGAGCAAATATTAGATTTTAAAAAGCATTTAAAATTTCTTGTTTACATTTTATTTTTTATATACTGGACGGTTAGCAGAGTCGATGAGTGACGAAAACAAATGTGCCAATGTTTTAAAAATGTCTACAAAGTTTATTTACACACAGAAATTAAGTTTTTCTTTCCATTCTGATTGGCTTTTGTGCCCTATTGACTTTCCAGCAGAACCGAAAAGTTCAAAGAAGGCATTTAAAATATATTTTAACTTTTAAGATTTTTTTTAAGGTCCATGGCAGTACCTCGCTGAGTTTTACCAGATGAAATTCGCAAACGATAAAATTAAAATCCCTTGTTTTCAAACAATTTTCGATCAGGGATAACTAAATATTTTATAAACTATCATTTTTCATAAATAGCGTTATTTATTTAATTTGCATAAAAACTTAACAAAAAAATTACAAAATGTTTCTCTTTCTGCAAATACTTACTTTATTTTGCTTTCGTCTTATTTTTCTTTGTTGAGCAACTCAATATTATATTACAACAAGAAGTTGATGCTTTGGATTATTATGCTTTAAATAAAATAAAATTACATACGTTCAGTTTTCTTCTGTAAAAAATCTTTTGTTTGCAAACAAAATAGAGCGGGAATCAAGGGAGATAATTCGTAATTCTTTTCTGACACATTTATTTTAAAGAATTGATCCACAGTCATAATACCTCAGTTTAAAATGCATTAAAAAAAAAAAATTCTTGGTTAAATCTTTAATTTTTTAAAAAATAATAATTGTGCTTCGTAATGTTTTATGTTCATCGCGTCACATGGCTTAATTCAAGTTACTAAGTTCAAACTTTCAATTTTTCTGTTGCTCAGTCTCACTCAAAAAATCAACTCAAATACGTGGATTTTCTCGTCTTTACTGTTTTTCAACAATGAAAGTAAAAGTTCAAAATCCCGTCTTAAAATATCTGCCAAAATTCAACGAATTATCCGATTCAAATAAAAATTAACGAATTATTTTTTACTGAATAGGTTATTTTATTAAAAAAAATTTTTTTTTTAAATTTTGGTAAGTGGTTTTCAAATTTTTATGATGTTTGTTGAGAGTATAAAAGCGTTCAGGTTGTAAAAATTCGTCAAATCAAATAATTTTTTTCTTTTTGGTTCTTTTGAAGTTTCCAAATATCAGACTGTCAGTGTCAACAAATCCTTTGACACTCCTCCATGTTAATTTTTTTGTGATATTTTACACTAAAAGTAATTTGTTTCTATTCAGAATAATTAAATTTTGAATCAGCTACTTTTTCTCAAAAAATGTTTCAGAAAAGGAAAAGTATATTTCATTTTTTTAAAGACTTTTTATAAAGAGAATTGTGCTGCATGAACAGAGCTATCAAAATGGGAGAATTTATGATGGATTTAAAATTTTAAAATATAAAAAAATCCAATCATTTTGAAAAAAAGTCGGTTTGAAATACACGAAGTGTTTGGTTTATTATTAATTTTAAACTCAATAATTAAAACTAGGATTAAAGTTTTAAGATTTTTCATTTTTTAAATGCCTAAACTAAGTTATCGTTTCTTTTTCTTTTGAGCATTTATTGCGTGGAGTAATTTTGTAAAATTAAAATAGTTTGTATGAATTATCTCCCTTGGCTTCCGACATTTTCGTAAGACATTTTGTTTTTGAGCAATGGCTTATTAAAAAGTTGAGCGTACGATTTTTTTTTACTTCAAACACCACAGTAAATCCTTTTTTTTTTGTAATGTTGAATTGTCCCAACAGAGAAAAATGAAACGAAAACAAACAGAAGCGTAAGTATGTTTTCTCCCTTGATTTACAAATTTGCAGAAAGAGAGACTTTTTTTTTGTAATTAAGTAATTAATTTCTTTTTTAGTTTATACAAAAATAACGTTTCTTATAAAAATTGACATTTAACTTGAAATATTTAATTAATATCTTAAAATATTTAATATATATTCCTTTAGAGGATGTAAAAAGAAAATTAAAAATTTTTGACAATGCGACGATGATTGTTAATGTAGACAATTTGATTCGTGCTAGCTCGCCAGAAGAAGAGCAAAGGAATTTCTTAATTCCTTTCTCTTAATCACGTGACCTATTATTTCGGACTGTGCATCCATAGTTTTGGAGAAAACGTTTTTACTTACTTAATGAAAATAACGTATTATTTACATACGGTAGCATGTGAGGTTCTAGGGATGTTCACTTTCGCTAAAAAAACGCACCCCCGATGAAAAAAAAAAGAAGCGCCAAACTTGATTCAAAATTTTTTGCATTGTCTTGATGTTTATGTGCTTATTTAGAGGAAAGACCAGAGTATTTTTTGAGTATTTTTTAAATATTTTAAATCCTTCCTAGCATGTCCGAAATTTTAGCTAACATTCTTGTGTTTTTTTTTTTTTGAGTCATCAGAATTGACGTAAAACGGTAAAATCATATCTGTCTATATTTCTAAGATGAGGTATTATGTACATTATTTACATTATTCGGACTATTGTCCTCATCTTTGTCGCCATATTTATTACAATGTTTTGGCCGTTGTACGTTCCGGCTTTCTTCAGGTGGTTGGAATGTCGAACTGAACCCTTTATTTCGCTCACTGGGGTAGACTGTTCTAGTTCCACGTGCCATGTTTAATGGATGTCAGTTATCAGTTATCTCTTGTTAATTTTCTCTCTGAAAGTTCTCCACTGCCTTAACCGGGTATTGAACTCACACTCTTTGGGTCCTGTCACTGGATCTAACCAACGCCTTTATCCACTGTGCCATGTGTCCTCAAGTGAGTTCAATACCCGGTTAAGGCAGTCAGAGGGAAAATTGTTTAATTTGGGTTGCCAATGTTCAATTCAATTAGAACAAGATTCTTAAGCCTAATTGGCATCAAAGTGCCACTCCAAATTAATACAAACATGCAAGACTCACCCACCTTTTGCCAAAGTTTGATGGAGGGAGCCACTGCCTTTCCATCGTTGATGTTGATTTAAGCTCCCTTCCACGCAACCAACTGCATGCCAACAAACTTACAGCGGTTGATTTTGCCTTCTGTCACCATTTCGTACACAACTTGATTTCTTTGCTGACTTAGTCAATCTCAGCTCTGCTAAGCAGAAGAACCATAACATCAGCATAGGTAGAATATGTAGCCAAGGTGGTAGCACCAGGTAGGGAAATTCCACGTAGGACCAGATTCATCTTTAACTTGTAAAGGAAAGGCTCCAGTGCAAGAACATACAGCAAAGGCAAAAGGGGACAACCTTGACGAATGGAGTGAGACAATACAAAACCATTCAATTCTACTAGTGCACAGGCTGATGCATACAGAAGTCAGATCCAGGTGCAAAAGTATGGCTCAAAAATTGATGCTCCATCCTATTTCTAATACCTTAGATTGATCTAAATTGATCAGTTCAGCTTCACTGTCAACTTGCTCGATGATCAAGTATACCATATGAGGGTTGTCCTGAATAATTCTGTCCTTCACAGCATGTCTGTTTGGAGTCAGTCAGGCTAGAGAGGACAGCCTGCAAACGGCTGGCTAAGATCTTGACTAAAATCTTTAACTCTGTGTTTTGCATTGTTAAAGGCCAAAAATTACCTATCCCATCCCCACCATGCTTGTCCTTGCATAACAACTTGATCACACCCTTGGTGAAGCATTGAGGTATAGACCCTTGCTTCATCCGGTTGTAAATCAGTGCCAGCAAAGGAACAAAGATGGCAGACTGCCTCAAGTAGACTTTGTAGGGTAGACCATATAATCCTGGAGATTTGTCACAACCTACCAAATTCATTGTTCCCAGATTTCATCTCTGTGATGGAACCCTTGCACCCAGCTGCCTCGAGGCAGAGAAAGTCATCCGAATAGGCGTCGAACAGAGTAATGCTCAAACTGAGCTCCCTGGTGAACAGATCCTAAAATTAGTCATGAAAAGCCTCACATATGTCCATGTATGTAGTCACGATCCAATTATCTGGAAATGTGATGCATGTGATACGTTGATGAGATGCATTCCTAACTTTCTCTGCCTTAGAAGACATTCTTTTTAACCTGGACCTAACTAACAGTTAATCCTTCTTGATAAGCAAGGAAGCCAACTCTACCCTATCTAAGGCTACATCCCCACTATCACGGGATTTAATCACCCAATCACCTTTTTCCTTGCATGACATTTGTGCTGCTAACCTATCTAGATTGATTCGACAAGTATATTCAGCAGCAAATGACCTAATTTTTTATTTTAGTTTATCCCACCACATATATACCCAACCACCCCATCAATTCCTGATGTAGCATAAGTAGCAGCCGGTCCTGGAAATCTCCCTCACCAAATAATGATGCGTTCAATTTCCAGTAGCTAGCCATCTGAAACTTAGCTAGCTAAGTTTACATGAACCCGGATGAGCCTAAGATCAAAGTAAACTATATAATGAAAACTTGGACACCTTAAGAACCCTACATCAACTCTCCTAAAATTCAGTCACAGTAGCTAGAACGCACTGCCATAGCTGAACCACCCCTATTTGTCCATGTCCGCACTACCTCCTGAGGGTGTTCATTGTGGTACTTTACCGATAAAGTCCTGAACTGGTTTCACATCCCAGTTGTTAGTACTCCTATATGATCTATGTCAGGGTCAAGGTCTACATTCCAATTACATGCTGAAACATCATCAAAAATGGTTCGATCTGCTGAAACAAATCAGACTGCTCAGCATGGTCATTGGGTGCATAAACCCTAACAAGATGAAAAGCTTTATCCTTTATAGTAACATACAGCACAAAAAGTCTGCCTGCCAGATCTGTGAAAACAAGAGTACACACTGCTGCTCCAGCCAAAGAAACTCCTCACAAGTGTCCATCAAAACATTCTGAATAGAGAGAAAACACCCTAGGCAGAATGCATTCACGACTGTGAGTTGAAAAACAGTCCTCCTGTACACAACATATATTCACACCCTTGCAAGTGAGCCTCATCCTGTGAGACTCTGACCTCAGGCCCCGGGCATTCAATCTATCCAACCAGAGAGACATTAACTAACTGATTAGGGTTGCTCTATTTCATTGAACATGGTCGGGGTGAGGTTACCAACAGCCTGTCCCATTGAGCCTAGACTCATTTCACTTCTTATGAAACCATCAGGAGACAGGCCCACAATGTCAAAGGAAAATGTTAGCTTAAGAGCTCCATGCAGGGAGGGGTGAACAAAAAGCGTGCACCTTCCAGCACAGCATTGTTGCAGTCTTTTCATGGTCTCCTTATCAAAATACAGGAGTGAGAGGCGTGTTGAAATGGAATCATTAGTCTCCTCTAACATGTGCCATATCTGCTGCACACCCAAGCCTGATCTCAAGACTGTTAGTATCCTCTTTCTGGGATTTTCCACATCTTTTCCATGTATCTTCTTAAAAGTTTTGTAGGATCTTTGTTTGGAGTGGGCCAAAGCTTTGCTACACTGTTCTTTGGATAGGTGGCAGACATCTTCTCCAAGGCTATGAGGTGTTTTGATTTTTTCCTTTTCTCCACTTTGTCAGCATTTTCTGGGCTTCTTTGCCTTTTGAATCAGTCCTGTTTTAGTGGAGAATGAAGGTGTAATGAACTGGAGAAGGAGATGGAGTTGATTTCTTTTTTAGAGTTGTCATTTTTTATGTGGTGGTGGTGAGTATGACACCATCAATCAGAGTCGCTGGGATTAGGCTCATTACAGATACCAAGGAACTATCAGTATCGGCCAGAGGAAGATTTGGGTTGCCTGTTGCCAGAAGTCCAGGGGCCTTCCCTGGACAGGAAGGAGAGAGGTGACCAGTCTCTCTGCACCACCAAGTTGGTTTTCTGCTATGATGACTGGCATTTTCTGGTCACAGAAGTCTAAACAGTTGGGGACAGAGATGAAGGCCAAATGATCAAGCATGATAACAAAGTTCCATCTATTATTTAGGTTGTCAGAGGGTTGCCCCTAGTATTTATCCAAACTGGCTGAGGTAGGCAGCTAAGTACTCTCCTATTACTTGAGGAGGAACCTCATATACTGTTACACTTGTCCTGTGCCAACCCTTACATTCAGTTAGCAAGATGAGGTCTTTGGTAATCAGCTCACTGCTGGAAACCTTGATACAATCTTCAGCTGTAGGCAGCAGGTCGTCCCACTTAAAAAAGCCAGTACTTTTAATGACTCTATGGTGTTTGACCCCCAGGGATATCAGTGATGAGATCACTGTGTCTTTCATGGAGTGACAAATTTTGTGTGAATGCTTGTTCACCATGAAGACTGACATCGTTTTCTTTTTGAACGTCTGTATTTTTTGGGGGTCTTCCAAAAGTCCATCATTTTATATGAGATGTGCATAGCTTTTTGCCCTTTCCAAAAATAATAGCAAGACTTTAAGAAAACCATGGCAGAAACCTCATCCAAACAATTACCATGAAAGTATTTATAAAAAAAAGCAAAGGAAGGCAATCATAAGGAGGTTTGAAAGTGACGCTAAATTGAGGACATAAATTTTGCTAATCTTTTTTTGGATTTTATCAAAGTTCTAGATAGCAGTTGCACCAGGCATAGTAGCAATATTCTACACATGGATGAATGGTAGACTTATAGATATGTAAAATAGACTCTGGAGACAAAACCTCCTTACGATGACACAGTGAACCAACCTTATTTTCATAAATTATACAAGCACCAATTCTCAAAAATAATTATTTTCTGAGATTTATTGTTTGTTTTTTTTTTGGCAAGATACAGGATGAATTTGCCATGCATTACACTCCATGTTGCATGATTTTTTTTTTTTACTGAAATAATATCTTCAGCCATTTCTTTTTATATGACTGACAATAAATTTGCAAGAATGCTTCCCAAATTAAAAATATACATATGATATCGAAAAGTGGGCATAAAACATAGCCTCCAAAAATATTTTCCCAAGGTTTTTTTAAAAAACAACCTATTCAGTAAAATATCTTTTCATTAATGAATGTCTTGAAAATTTAGTTTGAATTCCCTGATTTTTGCTAATATTTTAGAACAGGTTGAAGAATCAGAAATGTGATACTCACCCTCGCAGGGAAGTTCCCAACTAGCATCCAGTTGGCAGATAAAAAGAAAGTGAGCTGTGACCAAATACAGATTGTAGCATAATGATGGATATTTATTGATCACAGTAGCCAATTAGAACCTAAAGAATAGGTTTTGCCCAAGTAGCAGAATGGAACATCTCAGGTAGCTATATAAACCACTTGCCAAGTCACCCAAAGACAAGCTGTCAGAGCAGACACAACTTCCAATACAGTTGAGTACTGTTTGTTGTCCAACAAAACTTTTTTTGATTTCATTGCAGAAAAAAGTATCTATTTGACTGGTAACAACTGAAAAAGTGCAGCAAAAAGTAAAATAAAGCCTAAATCAATACAGAAGATGAGCAGTGAATTTGTTATTTGTTTAGAAATAAATTTTCTTATAACCAATATATTAAGAATGTAAATTTTTGTTATATACACTTTTATTAAACATAGAATAATAAATTTGAATGCATTGGAATGGTACCTATAAAAAATACCATAAATGTAATTTGCATTAAATTAATATAGGTAGCACCAAAGAAAAGTGATATCAAAGGTTTAATCTTTTCCTCAGTATAGATATGTATATACATTTTTACTGAAAGTGTCTTTTATAGCTAGAGGTGTTAGCCACTGATCGGGTATTTCAAAATGCCTCAGTGTCTTAGTTACTATATTGAAAAACTAATAAACATTTGTCTGAAAAACATTTTCCAAAAATAATTGGCAGGGAAAGGCTTAAAATGAATTTTTAAAAATGAAAAATCTTTCTTGAAGCTTTAATTATTAGTTTTAAATTTCTAGCTGATAGATTAAATTTAATATATTTGCTGTATTTCAAAACAATTATTAACTGATTGAAATGAATTTTTTAATTGCTAAAAATGGTTGATTTTAGTCATATTTACAATTGTCTCATCAGAATGTAATTCTCTTTATTAAAAAAAATCTTTCCAAAATGAAATATACTTTTCTGAAACTTTATTTGAGGAAGATCAGCTGATTCAAAGTTTAATTAATCTTGTAAAATCCAGTCAAATGACACTTGTTCCCAAATGTTTTCATTTATTGATTATTATTTTATTCCCTTTTGGTCAAGTGGGTGGCTGTTTTGAAGATAGCATTTTATGGACTTCACTTCTGGTCATAAGAAACATAAAACCCTTATAAATAAAATAATTACTATCCTATTCTATGTGGGTTTCTCATCTATCTCAAGGAATAAACAAAGATTCTTTAGATGGAAAGAATTAACATTGTAGATAGAAACAGAAATACCTGGAAAGGAATATGCGTAAATGGAAAAATCATTGTTTTACTGAAAACATTTCTTTTTATAACCTCATCAATTGCATGATATAAAATGCAGCAAGATTCCTTATTGAATTTCTATGTCCGTTGTCTTCAAATTTCTGTAATACTGAAATGGAAATGCATCACTTTCATTAAATAAAATTCATACCTATATAAAGTTCATTCATATTTTATTCATCTGATGTTGCTGATTTCATGTTCATTTTGTTTATAACTTAAGATGTATAGAGAGATATTCAGAAATTCATTGAAATCCAAACTAGATTAATATCGATTTCTAATGATGGATATTTCAAGAACATATGATCTTTATCAATGCCTTTTCTGCTTTCAAAGTTTTGAAACCTGGAGGGAAACAAATGAACTCCCTTGATGTTTTTATGTTAATATTGTATATAGAAACTATATTCTTATGTTTTTGAATTTTTGATTTATGTCTGAGAAGCTGATAAAAACAACAGTTTTTAAAATGTGTTTATATTTTTATTTAAGACTATTTGCAAAAACACTCTGAAACATTGTAAAAAGACATTAAAATTATGCTATTTTCTTGTGCAGATTATCAATATGTCTATAAAGAGGATTTCTGATGGAAAGACAGATATTCAAGGACACCCTGGAGACAATCCCTCCACACGTGAAGAAGATGGATTGGAATTTTCACAGAGTTTACATTTAAAAACTCCCATACAAACACATACTGTAGAAGAACTGTATTCATGTGAAGTATGTGGTGCAGCATTTTCTGTACATTCAAGATTAAAAGATCACATGCAAACACATTCTGGAGAAAAAGCATATTCATGTCAAGTATGTGGTTCAGGTTTTAGAGTGTGGTCAAGTGTAAAAAGACACATGCTGACACACACTGGTGAAAAACCATATTCATGTGAAATATGTGGTTCAGCATTTTCACAAAGGTCAGTTTTAAAATCTCACATGCGAATACATACTGGAGAAAAACCATATTCATGTGAAATGTGTGATTCAGCATTTTCACAAAAGTCAGGTTTAAAATCTCACATGCGAACCCATACTAGAGAAAAACCATATTCATGTCAAATGTGTAATGCAGCATTTACATTTTCTTCAAGTTTAAAAAAACACATGCTGATACATACAGGTGAGAAACCATATTCATGTGAAGTGTGTGGTTCAGCATTTTCACGGAGTTCAACTTTAAAATATCACATGACAAGACACACTGGTGAGGAACCATATTCATGTGAAGTGTGCGGTTCAGCCTTTTCACGGAGTTCAACATTAAAAATTCACATGCGAACACATACTGGAGAGAAACCGTATTCGTGTGACTTATGCAGTTCAACATTTTCACGGAGGTCATGTTTAATAAGGCACATACAAACACACACTGGTAAGAAAGAATATTCATGTGCAGTGTGTGGTTCAGCATTTGCAACAAATTCTGCTTTAAAAACTCACATGCAGAACCATACTGGTAAGAAAATATGTACATGTGAAGTGTGTGGTTCAGCATTTTCACAGAGATCACATTTAAAAAGGCACATACGAACACATACCGGTGAGAAAAATTATTCCTGCAAAGTATGTGGCATAGCATTTAAAACAAATTCAATATTAAAAACTCACATGGAAATCCATACTGGTGAGAAAACATATTCATGTGAAGTGTGTGGCTTAGTATTTTCACAAACATCACACTTAAAAAAACATATGCAAACACATGCTTCTGAGAAATCATATTCAAATTGACATGTAGTTCAGTGGCATGTGGTTTTTGGAATGTTAAACTTCAAAGTCTCACATGCGGACACACACTGGTCAAAAACAATCTTCATCTGCAGCATTTACACAGATTGCATTTAAAATGATGCATGAGAAACATTCATGTGAAGTGTGTGGTTCATTCATCATCTTTAATGTGTTTAAGTTTAAAAATCACTTAAAGACACTAGAAAAAAATATTAACTTTAAAGTATGGTTCAACATCTATGAGGAAGTCAAACTTAAAAAGTCTCTCAGTGAAAAACATATTCAACTAAAGAGTAGGTGCTCTATATTTCAAAATTAAAATATTTCCAATCTACATTCAGGCAGACTCAAGAATGTTTATATTCTTGTGATAGGTGGATGACTTCGACATTTGCACCAATACACAAAAATATTTCAACATCGTTCTTAATGAGAAATTTTAAGAAAGTGCATACAAATTTAAAATATGGATTTACTATCATACTGAAGATTGGTTTACATTATACAGGTGATTGAAACTGCTACTCTTTTCTTAAGGTGTGGATGGTGTCAATATTGTAGGTTTTTTATAGTCAATCACAATATCAAATCTTGAGGTTTTATCTACTAAATCCAATGAGATTATGCTCATTTTGTGCACTGAAGAGCTAATTTATTGCTTAGGTGGAAAAGGAAAGGGCGTTTTAATGACACTGATTAAATTACACTCATTTCCATCTCTAATACACGTCTTCTTTAACATACCTTTCCATTAATGAATATTGATACATGTTTTTTATTATTATTTATAATCTATTTTTGCAATTTTTATTGTTTCCAAAGAAGTCAGCTCCTCTATCATAATTTGGACCAATGTGGAGAAAGTATTTTGAATTTTGTTATGAACGGGGTGTTTGTTGTCTCATCAACTATTAAATGAAATGCCTTGTATGCGGTTTAATTCACGGTCTGTGGATGTAAATGTGTGTGTGTGTGTGTGTAACACATGGAGAAACATGTGAAACGATAGGAAAAATAGTAATTGCTACTCACGGTTGTCTTGAAATATCCATTTTTTTACACAGCGAACATTACAACACATATATATGTATATACAAAATCACAGTCCCAAGTTACTGAGTTGTGTGTCACAACCATTAGGACAGGAGAATATATACGTGTACTTATTCCTTGATAGACATGTTCCCAGTCAAGTCTGTTGAGTCCCTTTTTGCACGTCTCGCCTCTGAAATGCCGCGTTGATCACGTGACTAGCGTTGTTTGGACAGGGGTAAAAAGGAGGTGCTCTGTTTGAAACAGGGAAAGTTATTTCCCTTGGAATATATTTTTATTCATCCTAACAAATTTATTCCATGTGTATTCATTTCCATATGATAATGTAAACCACCTTGTTTAAAATTTGTTGAAATTATACTAATAAAGTGCAGAGTCAATCATATTGAGACATACCTTGTTTTGTATCCACTTGAAACTTCAGACTGGAAGATAAACTGAACAAAAGACCAGACAGACATTTTCCACTTAAGCCACGCACGAAGCGAGCACTTTATTTACATCAAGGGACAGTGACAGTAAAAACAGAAAAAAAAAAAAGGTGAGGTAGCCCTCTACAAGAAGAAAAAGAAACCAGGAGCAGAAAACCCAAAACCCTTAAAAGGGATATCTGATCCCTTAACAAATATATGGTAGAAGGGAGACAACTCCTGACAGACCGACAGCGATTGATAATTTTAACAAAATTCTCTTCAAGTTCCACTTCCAGCTTCTTCCTCAAAGCTATTACTTTTTGAAACAAACTCTTGAGAGGTTGTTCCCTGACAACAACAATCTTCTTCTCTTTAAGTTCAGCATCAAACAATACTGATTCTACATGTCCTCATATATGCTTCTTACTTCCTCCTTCCTTGCTCTCCTTAAAACAATCTTGCTCAGTAATTTCTCTGCCTTGAGTGGCCCTTGGCTGTTGTGTTGGGTGAATTGGCAGCAAAAGAAAAATATCCGTATTTTCATTCCAAAGAGAGTAAGCTGGGGATTGAGTGTCTTTGAAAGTGATTTTATTCAGAGATTCTGTAGCTTGTTATACCAAATATGTTAGATCATTGTCATATGGATAAAAATAATCCTTTCTGGAAGTGTTTATCTTCATCTTGAACTATGGCACCATGTGTGACATCTGAAAATCAATTTATGCTTGAGCTGTCATTTTAACACTATCTAGAAATCTATTGATCTCCTTAGAGGTGTGCTTATTATATAATTCTCCATAAAATTGTCAAAGAGATCCAGTCAATCTGAAAAAATCTTTTCACTCCTTCTTTTGATCCTGGTGCTTTACAGTTAAGTACAGTTTTGACCTTTCTGGGGTTGGATTTTAATCTGATATGAATTGGTGTCCAAAAAATGTAATTTCATTCTCAAATTCACATTTCTCTCAATTGAATTTAATTTCATATTCTCTGGCTCTTTGAAATTTTTTTCACTTCTGTTCTCTATCTTTTTCCTGCCAGTATAAGGTCAATTACATTTGACAATCTTTTCTCAGCAACAGGAATAGCCAGAGAAATATGTTGAAAACTGTTATCTTTTCTACCTGAAGCAGTAGATCAAACAGATCTTTGATAAAAAGTAACAATGATCAAGGTCTGGGGAAGAGATTTTAGAAGAGAAAATAACAAATCATCATCATTTCAAATGATAAGACATATTCCTTACTATCTTATGGTTAAAGGAGAGGATCAGTAAACAAAATGATTGTAATAACATTAAATGAAACAACACTACAGGATTTTACTTTTTTTAATTGGTTAAACTAACATCTGGTCTCATCACAATTTACCAATATAAATGCACATGGAATAAATTTCAAATACTTTCTACATATTGGTTCAGATATAAACAGCAGCATTGTTGGCTTCTTTAGACACAATAAAACTTTCAAAATTGATTATTGGAAGGATTTTAAAACTGCATCTGGAATCATTCAATTGTGATCTACAACAGGGAAAATTTAATTAAAATTTATTGGTGGGAAAACAAATAGGTGCATTGCTATAAAAGATGCACTATTTTTTTATCCATAATTTTGTGGTAATCACACAAGACCTTTGCTCTGGCCCTGCTATTACTAAATATACTTTTGGGGTGGATGATGAATTTTTGCAGATCAAGTAGCAACAAAACTGGAAATAGGTTATATCTGGATGCTCATCCATATTAACAGTCGTGCTTTTATCAGGGAGTGCAGTGCTGGTCTACCCTTGGCATTAGTTGACTGTGTCTGTGTCATAGTTGAAATTTTGTATTTGCTAGCTACCACATTGAGTTGAGAGGAACAAGAACTAACATAGTAGAAGTTGTCCTCAGTATCAGCAATCTACTTACCCACCTGAACGAGCGGGCGAAGCCCTGAATAAAATTACATGTATAGGAAGCAGGTTCATGCCTTTATTTCTCAACGTGGCATTTTTTTCTTTCATCATTTTACCTTTTGGGCATGCAATCCACTCTTGCCTAGCTTTTGGAACTCATTGGCCAGTCAGTGTAAAGCAAGAGTGAGAGGTGCGTTGTATGCTTACATCAGTAACAGTGACATTACAGTCACTCATATACTCACAGGTAACAAACACCAGGTGATTTTTTTAAAAGGACTGCCAAATCTTGTATACTGATAAAGCGGATAGTTCACTTTTAACCATTGAACTTTGTTGACTTGTTTCATTTTTCATGCTCTTGACAGCACTCACAATATGCAGACGCGCAAAACGATGCATCAAGGATCAATTAAAAATGTACCTGAGACAGGCCAATATCAACCCTGAGACCTGGGAAAGTGTTGTTGCAAATCTGCCTTCCTGGCATTAACATCTAAGATGGTACTGAGACTTTCGAGTACAACTGTCAACATGAAAAGGATCTGTGACATGCTGTCAGGAAGGCCCGACTTGACCAACCATGTCCACCACCCCGACACCTTTCTAAATAAAATGTTGGAATCTGTAAAAACCTAATATAAAAATTAGTTTTAGTAAAAAAGATATTAAATTGTCAAAGATAAGAAAATTAGGATGTTACTAACACAGTTTCTTTGAAAATAAAACTGCCAAAATGAAGCCGGGCTGGTTTATAAAAAATAATAAAAATTGATTTGTAAAGATTTAAAAAAAGGCTCCAATTTCATGTTGTAAAAAAACACCAAAATCTGATAGTTTAAATATTCTTTATTAGCAGTGACACATTCAAATGATTGGTGCTTGTCACACTGAGATCATTAATGTCAACTGGATTGGAAATTTAGTCCAGTTCTGAAAACACTATTCAACATCAAACACTAATAAAGACGACAACAACAGCCCAAAATTTCCAAATTTGATACAAATTTTATTGTATTTCCACATATCAACTAAATAAATGTATACAAATTATATCTTTGTCATTATATTTACCTATCTCTTTGTCACCATATATATATATATATATATATATATATATATATATATATATATCAATTTGTGACTGGTAGAGATCATTCCAAGGGAAGATATCAATCCAGGTAGATCTCACTGTGGACTACAGTGCATATAATTATAATTATCAATAAAAAACAAAGATTCATTTCAGTTATAATTTATTTTGTGAATATCTATATATTCATCTCTTCAGACCAAAATCTCTTAGTAAATGGAGACAATACCCCAGACTGATATATTAGATTGACAGGGAGAAGGGAAAGCAAGAGAGAGGAGAAGGGGGAGAAGAAAAGTGAATTATGGTCAGGTTCTTTTAACAAGTGAGAGAGAAGGTATGGAAAGAAAAAAGGAAGAAGGAAGTAATGAGTGGGTAGTAGTAAACCTAAAAAGACTGATCCAGCCAAGAACTTGTTCTTTAAAGTGTGGAACTTTGTACATCAGGTTAGACAGCAATTTAATCGATATGGCCCGTTAATTTAGGAAGGATAAATCAACCCAATTCCAAATTAGTCTAATAAAAGGGTCCTTAATACAAATAAAAAATAAAATTATATATATACATATATTCAAACATATATTGTTAAATGTTGTAGCATGCCTATGGATGATAATGGGTATGTCCCCATTCACGTGAATACAGTTGTAAATACTGTATGTTGGTCTGCAGTTGGAGATTCATTGTGGAATTCACTTGACTCACTTCTAGCAGTTGACTACTACGCGCTGCTGGCAAATCTTATATGTGTTGTTCGTTTCCTAAGTATTATCGTTCATTACTAACCTTCGTTTGATTATTCTGTTCAATAATCTTCCCTAGGTTACAACATTAAATATAACAGAAAATGAATTTCTATTATGTTTGATCATGAGCTGTTCCAAGCTTTGTATAGTGGCTTTAGTTTCGGGAGAAAACAAAGACAAAAACTGACCAACATCTGGGCATGTTTTTATGTTGTCTATCAGTCTAAGGTTCCGGCTCACATGAGCCATCATCAGAGTGGTTATATGGACATTACACCATTAAAGATGACACCTTGTTATGTTTACAAAGACGTTTGCTATGCGATGATAACAGTCATAGAAAAGCAGATGCTGGTCGTAAATTCGTAATGCGGTTCTATGATGTCATACATGATCACGTGAGAGAAATTTTATCAGCAGAACCATGTGTTTAAATTCATTTTAATATGTTGTGACTAGTTTGGAATGTAATTTTGTTGAGTGTGGGTTGCTTTGTTTTATTGTAGATGGCTTCCAATATTTTAAGCTTCTTTTTACTGTGTATTTGCGAGTATTGTGTTATCAACTAATATCTGTCTAATATCTTAGAAAAACACCCAAAAACTGGATGAATTATTTCTACCAGATAAAGGAAGATGGCAATTTATTGCTTTTTAATAATTTGTACAATTTGCATAGAGCAGCAGAAACAGAAATAAAGGATTTTCTGATTGACTTTGACCACACCTACTTTCCTTTTTTCTGTTCTTAATTTCATTTGATATTCTTTAAGAATATTCAGGGTATGATGATAATCTAAAGCAAGGATCAAGGACTCGGATTGGGAGATTGGAGGTTTTAAGGAGCATGGAACCACTTCTTAATTGCCGTTTTTCCCAGGTCCACTCTGACCTGGGGTGGTAGTACCAGTTAGTGTCCCGACTATGTGAATATGCAAATAGTGAACCCCAAACAAAAATTAACAGTATATTTTTTTAAAACAAAAATACATTTTAATAGCAAAATGACCATCAATGCAGCACTAAAAAATATAAAAATATTTTATAGTAAAATTACCTACAATACATTTTATGATCTGCAGAATATATAAAAGACGTACTTTTACTCTGAAAGTATAAAATTACATACAAAATATTTAAATTTCGGCATAAAATTACCCCAAGAATTTGATATGCCATTAAATAAAATGAAGCAAACAAATAACATAAAAGAACTCTTTCATAAATAATATCCTACAATTTCTTAAAAATTTAACTGTATTCCAAAATATAACTTCAACAAAACTACAACATATAACACACATATCATTCCTCTCTTGTAATCATGTTTATACAAACATGTATATGCACAAAAGCTGAGAATCATCTACCATGTATTCAATTGTGAAAGCAGAATGATGTATTTCTATTACTTCAAAACACCTGGGAAAATTAAATTTTGGCATTATGTTATATTCCATGCTAATAGGAATATATAATTGAAAAACAAGGTGGATAAAATAAGTAAAAGTTTATTGTAAAAACCAGTACAATAAGAATAAAGATAACAGTTATGCACAAGGTTGTCGCACGTCAATCCAGTAATGAATGCTACTATTGGAGAGTCCATAGTTCTCGCGTAAATCTAAGTCGTACTCAACATATCCCAGCTAGTCAATATTTACTACCCCCACCAGGGTAGATGTGGCACAAGTCTGAGTTTAACATGGGACATCCGAGCCTGTAGCCTCGGCCAAGAAAATTCCCCGTAGAACCTGCATAAATGGGTTCGGGTCTGTCTACCTCCCCGGACGAGACTCTGTCCTTTGGCATAGCCTTGTCCGGGTTCCTCTCTGACCGAAGGCAGAGAGTTCGACAGCACAGCTGGAACAGATTCCAGCTAGTCTCTGTAGTCCGTTGACTTACAGATACTTATAGGTAGTTACTACCTATAGTATAGTCACTCATGGGGGGGGGGTGACAGGTTATTCAATTACATCACATTAAATGGCCCATAAAGTGTTGATGTGCCGTTAAAACCAAAAACTTTCAGAATATCTTTTATAGGAGGCCTAGTGATTTGTCTCATACGCTTTACTACTCAATCTAGGAGCCAAGAATTTGTGCTTTTTTACATTTCTCTACTGCTACGTCTGAAAATTTCATTGACTGTAAATTTTTCCACTTCAAAAATCAATGTTTGCTCCAGCTATCATTTTAACATCATCTGGAACTTGCAATGAGCCACCATTTCACTACATACAATCAAACACCAAAAACATCACACTCCCTCTTCGTTGTTGATGTGTCACCCTGCAAGGATGATTTCCGTCAGGAGCTGACCAGTCTTTACTCCATCCTTGGGCCTATAAGTATAGCTTAGTATTTGTTATTTGAAAGAATGGTTGAAAAATTGGTCTTTATTCTATTTCTAATTTTATTTACTTTTCCTTCTTCATGTATGTATGTTTATCTACATCATGTATATATATATATATATATATATATATATATATATATTATATACTTTTCTTTTTTCTATAGGAGGCCTAATGATTGGTCTCATACCTTACCATTTGACATAAAGCCTGACATTTCATTCCTTTTCATACTTCTGTACTTGAAAATATTGTCAATTAAAAATGCCTAATTAATAATGATTCCCTGTCTGCTTGTCTATTATCAAAGACGTGTCAATATATTTGTGTGTATATATGTTTTGCCAAAATAAAATGTGTACGCACTTCAGAAAAGGGAAAACATGTCTTTTGTAATTTTATCAAATTGTGATAACACTTGGCCTCCAAGGCTAGACAATGAATCTGCCTATGAACAATGGAAGTAAAGCCTACATATTTGGAGTAGGTTGACAGACCTTCTAAAACCAAAACAGTTTACTGTAGTATGAAAATTTCTTGACAGATGGCATTATTCTGGTGGCCCTTAGACAAGAAATTGAAAATGCATGCGCAGCTATTCCATTGGACACTTTGGACAACGTTTCCCAACCATTAGTTCATGGTACTCTAATAAATGTCTGGAAGCTAAAGGCCACCATTTTTAGTGTCTTTTGAGATTCTAGGGCCCAAAGATAACTTGTACTAATCTCACAATGTCTGAATGAATTTAGTATTATAATATCTTCTTATCGGAACTTTATTTTTTTAATCGGTTTCACCCCATGCAAGGCAGCAAAGTCACTAAGACGCAAAGAAGGTTACTGGATGTGAAAGAATTTGGAACTGAAACATTAATAATGAGCGCGAGAGGAAAGAGTAATTCAGTAGATCAATGTTGGCTGGAAAACATGGAGTCGGAAGGGAGTTCCACAAGCGAGAAGTGCGAGAAAATAAACTGTTAGCATAGAATTTACAGTTGCATCTAGTCAGCTCAACTGTAAATTGATGATATCTATACAATTTTTTCAAAATTACAAATCTATTATTGTAAAACAAATATTACGCATAATATTTGCTAGAAATGGAGTACCAAAAACATTAGTAAGTGATAATGCTCCTGAATTTTGTGACAAAAGTCTATGCTCGTGGTTAAGGAAGATTGGCTGTGTCTCATATAAAACACCTCCTTACCACCCTCAATCAAATGGGATTGCTGAATGAATGGTTCAAACAATAAAGATGGGATTTGAAGCATTTTCTTCTCGGCAAGAAAAGATTGTAACTTTCCTCCCAAGATTATTGTTGAGTTACAGAACGATACTGCATGCTGACAGATTAGCGAGCCCGTCTGCATTAATTGGCAGACAGAGAGCTTGTAGCGGAGCGTGGGGGTGAAGATGTGAAGAGATATCAGAAGGCTATATATTAATAACGAGTTACACAAAGACATGAACAGTTACATAGAGTTTGTATGGAGAAATTATGTGCGTGTGTTGTAAGTGTTCGTACGTACGTGTATTGTTCTTAGCGCGTTCCCAGAATTTGGGAAACGCTGTATCTTTGAGAGGTCACATATTGGTGTAAGTGGAAAAAGAGAGATTTTTACCTCACCTCCGCGCGAGGTAGCGGCCCAAGGCCTGAGTCGAACAAGAGAGAGGAGAAGGGTCAGCCAGTATTTATAGCCAGGGGAGAGAGAGACCCCTGTTGAAGGATTAATGAAACTGAGGAGGAGCTAACTCCGACAAGCTCCATTAACCATGTCTTACTATAATGAAAACATATGGTACAAAGGAAATAAAATGAGCTGGAAAAGGTGAATTTCATAACGCAAAAAGGATACAACATCGCATAAATATGCAAGAATGGTGAATATATTGTTGCCCATGCAGACCAGAAGAGCTAGCCAAAATGACGAGGTCTGCATGGGCAACTAGCTTCGAATGACTATTAGCAAGACAGAGGGATCAATGGACAATTAAAGTTCTTCGGAAGACTCTGAGTACGAAACATGGGACACTGAGAATAAAAGAACTATATCAAGGTCCCCCATAACAAGAAATACTCGTGAAAACAGTGAGAGGGAAAGGGAATGTATGAGAAGCCGTAGATCTACGCAGAGTGTAAAACCAAAGATTCAGGAAGATGTAATGAGATTATTAGTTTAAAAATAGGTAATTAGCATAAAGAGAGCTATAACTATAGTTCACGGGCAGCTTTGAGTCAGTTGTAGAATATCTACGGCTACTAAGTTTGATCTTCATAACATCTTTTAACTAACATATAAAAAAAATAAAGCAGTCCATCTTGAATAATGTCCTTTTGAGTTGTGCAAGAATTATTTATATGCAATATAAAAAGTTAACGATATTTTTCTCAAAAATGTCTAAATGTCAAACAGCTGTAAATGCTGAAGTTGAACAAAATTCTTTAAAAAAATGTTCATGCTTAGAAATAGCATTACAATTTGCCCTATATGATTCTTTGAAAGCATTTCAGTTTACATCAAGATTTTCATCAACACACAAGACCTTAAAGAGTTTAAAATCGTACTGTCACTCAAAGTTTCATAAAGAAACATAAGATTTACTCTTTTCTTGGGGTAAACAAAAATAGAGATATTTGCTTTTTAAACCCTGCGCTAAGTATGTAATAAAAATTTCCCGAACAGTTATTAATTTAGGTGTAAATTTACAACATGCTTAATTCGAAAATAACAGAGATTTTGATAAAATCTACGGTTTTGGTGGAGTTATCTACAATAAAAATTCGGACTCATTCGCGTCGTTGGCGGCTGACACTAAAATCAAGCATGTGCGGAAATTTAAATATCTGGAAAGTGTTTTAACGGAGGACGGTAGGTGCGACGCTGAGATCCGAAGACGGACTGGGATGGCCAAGGATGCATTCCAGAAGGTGGGCAGAGTACTGCGAGACAGGAGGATTTCTTTGGTGACAAAGAAAAGACTACTGAGCTGCTATGTGATATCTGTCCTCCCATACGGCAGCGCATGTTGGACGGTCTCCTCAAAGATGAAGAAGAAGAGACTGGAGGCAGCGGAAATGTCGTTCTACAGAAGGATGTTAAGGATATCATGGCGCCAGCGTGTGAGAAACAATAAGGTCTTGGAGAGGATGTAGACAAGAAGGAAGCTTATACTTAACATTAACTAAGGAAGAGGCAGACGAAATTTCTGGGACATGTAATGAGAAAGGAGGGCCTGGAGAATTTGATACTCACAGGTCGGATAGAGGGCAAAAGAGACAAGGGAAAGCAACGCGTGACATACCTGGCGAGTTTAAGCAAGTGGTCTGGGGGAGTTGGCAGAGGCACGAAACTTATTGAGAGCTACAAGGGATAGGGGAAAGTGGTGATCCATGATCGCCTACGCCCTGAAAGGACACGACATATAAAAAGAAATAAATTATCGTTTCTTTTGACTTTGAGCAATATGGATTCTACTGCGTGGAGTCGGCGGAGTAATGAGAGAGCCGAGTTCAATTTCCAGTCGAATCCATTACATTCATTTATTTTACGTGCTAATACCCTTGGGAAAGATATGAATAAGCTATGGATAAATAGCAGGACAGACTGGATTCTATAGCCTTGGATGGCAACTGCTCTACCGCAGAAAGAAATGGCAACCTACTGCGGGGAAAAAAAATCTGCCTCGTCAGTCTAAGTGCGTATCACGCATGGCACATAACATGACTGAATTGTGTAAAATTTAAAAAAGTTTGTATGAATTATCTCCCTTGGCTTCCGATATTTCGTAAGACATTTTGTTTTGTGTACGAACAATAACTTTATTTTACCGGAAAGTAGAACGTATGATTTTTTTTTATTTCAAACATCACATAGTAAATTCTTTTTCTCTGTAATGTTGTATTGTCCCAACAAAAAAAAATTAGAGAGGAAAACAAACTCAAGTGTAAGTATAACGTTTTCTCCCTTGATTTACGAATTTGCAAAAAAAGACATTTTTTTTTGTAATTTCTTTGTTATACAAAAAATAACGCTTCTTACAAAAATGACATTTTAGCTTGAAATATTTAATTAATATTAATATCTTTTGTTCGATTGAAAAATTGTTTGAAACCTTCATTTTATGACATTTTATTATCTAATCGAGTCAATTTCATAAAAATCCTAAAACACAAGTGTTGGGATTGCTATGAAATAAGTGTGAAATTTTGGTTTGAGATGATAAGCGTGAAAAGCATGTTCTTCATATTAATCACAACAATATTAAGCATAGACATACAAGTTGAATAAATGTCAAGGCAATATTGAACAAAGAAACAAAGGTAGTCGTGAATTCAATTAGAAAAAACACTGAACATTTTGTACAATAAATTATAATACAATTTGGAAAAGGTTGTGTTTCAGTTTTGATTATTTGGATGTTTGACGAAATGTGAATTAAGTATTTTTATGAATTTAAAGTTCAGGAATGTTCCTTTGTTTAGCAAAAGTGTTCACATGTAAATTTAAGGAAAATTTATCGAGGGATAAATTTTAAAGTATGTATTGCGAGATTTTTGTATGTTCTTGTTTTGACAGAGTTATTCACCCTGGACTGTATTTTTTATCTTAATGCTTGAATTGTAGTTTCTGTTTAGTAGTGTAGATAACACTTTTTTTTAGAAATGTGTATTGAGTTCAGAGAGAGACAGAAAGAGGTTGAAAGTTGAGTCAGGTGTTAACGCGCGAAAAGTCCTTTAGTCGAGATGTAGACACGCGTGGATCTCTGTGGAAATTTCTCTGAAGGCGAATATCTGACTGGTGAATTGGACTGAAATTTGTCCTTTTATTTACTCTGAGAAGTTGGAACAGGCTCCAGTGACTTTTGGGGGCAAAGCCATTCTGGGGTCGTCTCGACCAATAATAAGCCGAGTTTCGCAATGTGTGGTGTTGATTGGTCGAAACTAGCTCTTATGGAATAGTCTATTTTTTAACGGGGGTGAGTGGAAAAATATGGACGATTCTACACAAGTATTAATATTTTAAATCGAAATGCCTTAAATTTCGGTTCTGTTAATGGAAAGCTAATCGAAATTTTCGAAAGAAAAACTAATTTCCGTATAAATAAACTTTACATTTCTAATGTTTAAAGATTCTTAAAAGTTTACGGAAATTAATTAACATTTTATTAAATTATACAAGCATTAATTCTCAAAAAATAATTATTGTTTTTTTTTTTGGCTGAATTTTCCGTGTATCACATTTGATATTTTTTGTTACTGAATTAATATCTTCAGGCATTTCTTTTTAATATGACTGTAAAAAATTTCAACAAACAACTCCCAAATTAAAACTAAAAGTATATACATGATATCGAAAAAACTGGAAAACATGCCCTTCAAAATATTTCCTCATGGTTTTTTTTCATAATAATAAAGAAAATTTTGTATGAATCCCCTGATTTTTTGCTATTAGAACAGGTGTGTGTCATTTTTTTGATTTCATTGCAAAGAAGAGTATCCATTTGGGTGGTACTTAGTCTGAAAAAGTGCAGCAAAAGGTAAAATAAAACCTAAAGCAATACAGAAAACCAGCAGTGCTATACACAAGAATTTTTTATTGATATTTAAAAATTAATTTTCTTTAACCTTATATAACTGTTGTGGCCTTGTTAGGGCCAGAAATAAAGACACAAGAGAGGAATTTAGTTAAACAAATATATTAACAGAAACAGTAATACAAACATATACAAACGTGAGTGTTGCAGCAAGAATGTTCAGTCTGACTGTCAGAGCTGACCTGGAAACTTCCCTCACCAAGAGGCAGTACCTGCTCCTATTTATAGCTGGTAGAGTCTATGCGTGCATGGGTAATTTACAATAACAATAACCATTAATATGTTAAGAATGTGTGAAAATTTATAATGAAGAAGGACTGGGAGGTTATTGCCCTTTGGGGTTTTCCGGGCCTGTCACTGATAGCAGCAGCAGCAGCAAGTGGTAGGGGAGGAAGGTGTATATAAACGCCGATCTAAACGACTTCGGCCTCTTTTTGATGCCACCTGTTGGGTGTCAGACCTTTATTTTAGGCAGTGTGACTGCTTAAAAAAATACGTGAGGTCCAGTGAAGTGGCGAGTTTCTGACAGATAGAGCCTCTAGCCGAGGGAGCAGTAATTTTAGAACCAAGGAATAAGCGAGTCTGTTTATTTCCTTAGTAAGGTTCTGTATCCAAAGAAGAACTTTTAGGAATTGTTCCTTAGAAAGAAGATCTCTGATGAGTCGGCGAGAGGCGGTTGAAAGAAGAAATTCCCGGGAAGACCCAGTCGTGATTGAAGTCCTGAGGAAGAAATTTTCAAAGAAGCTCCCAGTCCTTCTTCGACTCCCAGAACTTTATTTTGTACTCCCACGAGGGAATACTAGAATTATATAGGCCGCGAGTTAACGAGGCCATTTTAACAAGAACTTTGTTTTTACTCCCACGAGGGAGACCTATATAGACCACGTATTTGAGTGGCCATTTTTGGCAAAGGAAAATGTGGGTAATTATTTTTTATTTTTACTTGTTTTTTGTACTCTACTTTTGTTTTGTTGTGTCATTTTTTTATTGTTACAACAGGGAATTTCCAATTCCCTAGCAAGGGGAATATCTTGCAAGAAAAGGTTACTTTTTTTACCCCTCTAATAAAAATATATTTAGACCTACAGTAGTGTGCGTAGTTGTATTTCGAAGTTACATTTTTTTTACGTCGGACCCCGGTTAATATACCGGTAGTAGGTTTTATCCTTTAGGTACGGACCTAAAGTCAATAAAATTCCGACAAATGTAAATTTTTGTTATATACACTTTTATTAAACATAGTATAATAATAAATAAATTTGAATGCACTGCGATGGTACCTAAAAAAATATAGAGTAAATGTAATTTACATTAAATTAATGTTGATAGTGCTAAAGAGAAACTTTAAATGAGTTCAATTATTAACTCACATATCTTGTAGAGGTGTTAGATACTGCTCAAGTATCTCAAGCCTTACTTACTATATTAAAAACAAATAAAAAATATGTATGGAAATGAAACTTTCGCCCCCCCAAAATAATCGGTGGGGAATGGATCAAATTGAAGTTTTAAAAATGAAAATTCTTTCTTGAAGCTTTCAGTTTTGTTTAGTTTTAATTTTTAGCTGGTGAATTAAATTTAATATTTCCAATAGGCAAAATACTTTGCTGCACTTCAAAACAAATATAAATTAATTAGAATGAGTTATTTTTAACTGCTAAAAATGACTGATTTTAGCCATATTTACAATTCTCTCAGCACAATGTAATTCTTTTATTTAAAAAATCTTTAAAAAATAAAATATACTTTTCTGAAATTTTATTTGAGGAAGATTAGCTGATTCAAAGATTAATTGATCTTGTAAACTCCAGTCACATCTTACCAAATTTTTTCATTTATTTATTAATATTTTATTCACTTTTAGTCAAGTAGGTGGCTGGTTTGAAGGGGAGGGAAACAAATGAACTCCTTTCATGTTTTTATGTCAACATTGCATAGAGAAACTATATTCTTATGTTTTTGAATTTTTTATTCATGTCTGAGAAGCTGATAAAAACATTAGTCTTTAAAATGTCTCTATATATATTAGAGTATTTGCAAAACCATTTCAAAGCCTTATTTGTAAAAAGATATTAAAACTGTTATTTTCTCATGCAGATTATCAATATGTCCATAAAACGGATATCTAATGGAAGGACAGATATTCAAATATACCCTGGAGACAATTCCTACACATATGAAGAATTTCACAGAGTTTACATTTAAAATTTTCCATGCCGACATATACTGTAGAAAAACTATATTTATGGGAAGTGTGTGGTGCAGCATTTCCTGAGACTTCAAGGTTAAAAGCTCACATGTGGACATATTCCGGTAAAGCATCATATTCATGTAAAGTATGTGGTTCAGCATTTGCATCGTCTACAAATTTAACAGCATACATTTCTGATACACACCGAAGAACAATCATATCCTTGTGAAGTGTATGGTGCAGGGCTTTTGCAAAGATTTCATTTACAAAAACACTTGAAAATACATGTAAAAAAAGATTAAAGTAACTTAAGTAGTTCAGCACTTTCCAAAGTCTTTTAAAAACTGAGAGCTGTGAAACAGCGACGAGAAAACATATTTATGTGATGTATATGGTTCAGCGTTTACAAAAAATTCAACATTAAAAATCCAAATGCAAACACAAACTGGTGAAAAACCATATACATCTGAAATATGTGGTTCAGAATTTTTACAAAAGTCAGGTTTAAATTCACATATACGAACACATACAGGTGAAAAACCATATTCATGTGAAATATGTGATTCAGCATTTACATTTTCTTCACGTTTAAAAAGACACATGCTGATACATACAGGTGAGAAACCATATCCATGTGAAGTGTGTGGTTCAGCTTTTTCACAGAGTTCAACTTTAAAATATCACATGACAAGACACACTGGTAAGAAATATGCATGTGAAGTGTGTGGTTCGACCTTTTCACGGACTTCAACATTAAAAATTCACGTACGAAAACATACTGGAGAATTGCCATATCCATGTGAAATGTGTGGGTCAGCATTTTCACGAAGGTCTGGTTTAAAATATCACATGACAAAACACACTGGTGAGAAATATCTATGTAAAGTGTGTGGTTCAGCATATTCACGGAGTTCAACATTAAAAAATCACATGCAAACACATACTGGAGAAAAACTATATCCATGTAAAATGTGTGGGTCAGCATTTTCAGAAAGATCAGGTTTAAAATGTCACATGCGAACACACACTGGAGAAAAACAATATCCATGTGAAATTTGTGGGTCAGCATTTTCAAAAAGGTCAAGTTTAAAATCTCACATGCGAACACATACTGGTGAAAAACCATATTCATGTGAAATGTGTGATTCAGCATTTAGAGTTTCTTCAAGTTTAAAATCTCACATGCTGATACATACAGGTGAGAAACCATATTCATGTTTGATATGTGGTTCAGCATTTGCACACCGTGGGAATTTGGAAAGACACATGCGTACACATACTGGTGAGAAACCATATTCATGTGAAGTGTGTGGTTTAGCCTTTTCAGATAAGTCAAGTTTAAAAAATCACATGAGAAGGCATACTGGTGAGAAACCACATTCATGTGAAGTGTGTGGTTCAGCCTTTTCAGATAAGTCAAGTTTAAAAAATCACATGAGAATGCATACTGGTGAGAAACCATATTCATGTGAAGTGTGTGGTTCAGCCTTTTCACATAATTCAAGTTTAAAAAAGCACATGAGAATGCATACTGGTGAGAAACCATATTCATGTGAAGTGTGTGGTTCAGCCTTTTCAGATAAGTCAAATTTAAAAAATCACATAAGAAGACATACTGGTGAGAAACCATATTCATGTGAAGTGTGTGGTTCAGCCTTTTCACATAATTTAAGTTTAAAAAATCACATGAGAAAGCATACTGGTGAGAAACCATATTCATGTGAAGTGTGTGGTTCATCCTTTTCACATAATTCAAGTTTAAAAAATCACATGAGAAAGCATACTGGTGAGAAACCATATTCATGTGAAGTGTGTGGTTCAGCATTTTCATATAATTTATGTTTAAAAAATCACATGAGAACGCATACTGGTGAGAAACCATATTCATGTGAAGTGTGTGGTTCAGCCTTTTCACATAATTCAAGTTTAAAAAATCACATGAGAATGCATACTGGTGAGAAACCATATTCATGTGAAGTATGTGGTTCATCCTTTTCACATAATTCTAATTTAAAAAATCACATGAGACGGCATACAGGTAAGAAATATCCACGTAAAGTATGTGGTTCAGCTATTTCACAAAGTTCAGCATTAAAAATTCATATGAAATTACATACAGGGGAAAGACCATATTCATGTGAAATGTGTAGTTCAACATTTTCACGGAGGGTATGTTTAATAAGGCACATGCAAAAACACATCTAAGAAAGCATATTCATTTGAAGTATGTGGTTGAACATTTTCAACAAATTCTGCATTAAGATGTCACATGCACACATACTGGTGAGAAATGATATTCATATGAAGTGTGTGGTTCAGCATTTTCACGTAGTTCACACTGGTGAGAAATATGCATTTAAATTGTATTGCTCAGCATTTTCATGGAAGTCAACATTAAAAATTCGCATGCGAAAATATAATGGAGAAAAAACATATTAATGTGAAATCTGTGGTTCAGCATTTTCCCAAAGGTCTGGTTTAAAATATCACGTGACAAAAAACACGAGTGAGAAATATGTATGTATATGTATGTATATTTCACGGAGTTCAGCAAATTTGAAAGGACACATGCAGATTAATATTAGTGAGAAACAATCACATGTCATGACATACTGTTGACAATTATGCATATAATACATGTGGTTCAGCCTTTTCATGGAATTCAACATTAAAAATTCACATGCTGATGTTAAACCATATTCATGTGAAGTGTGTGGTTCAGCATATTCACAGTTTAATTTGAAGAAGACATACAAACTGATATTGGGGAGAAAGTATATAAACAAAATGTTCAGCATTTTCACTGATTTCAGTTTTGAAAAGACACATAAAAACACACTGTTAGAAAGCATTTTGAAGTGAAGTGTGTGTTTCAGCATTTTCACAGAGATCACATATAAAAAGGTACATACGAACACATACTAATGAGACAAATATTCCTGTAAATATGTGGCATAGCATTTAAAAAAATTCAATATTAAAAACTCTGATGCAGATCTATACTGGTGGTAAAATATATTCATGTGATATGTGTGTCTTAGATTTTTCATGAGCATCATACTTAAAAAATATGCAAACACATGCTAGTCAGAAATTATATTCAATTTGATACATGTGGTTCTTTGGATTGTTAAACTTTAAAGTCTCTAGAGTGTTAGACATGTGGACACACACTGGTTAAAAAACAATCTTCATTCGAAATGTGTGATGCAACATCTAGCCAGAGATCGCATTGAAAATGATGCATATAAACCTCTTCTGATGAGAAACATTCATGTGAAGTGTGAACTTCATTCATCATTTTCAATGAGTTTAAGATTCAAAATCACATAAAAACACTAGAGAAAATGTTCATTTCAAGGTATAGTATGACGGTATTCCGGGGCACTGGCCTGGTCACGGCCACCAAATATGGTGGTATTCTGGGCTCAGCCTGCTCTCTTTGGTCAGGCTTGATCCTGGTATTGGAGAACAAGTCGTCAGCCTACACTCATCGGTCGTTGATGGCATTTGAGACAGCAGCTGGTCTTTAAGTTGACCTCTTCAACTATGACTTCTCTTCCTCACGTTGTGATTTTTGAGAGTCAAGTTGAATTATCACTGGGGTATCTCAACCACGCTAAACCAAGGAGTTGAACACGTATACACAAAATTGAAAAATAAAATGGACGACGCCCGAATAAGTCACGATATGATGTTTATATCAAAATAACAAAAAAAAAAAATATTTACGGTTCTTTTTTTTCTTTTTCTTCTTTTCCCAACATGTTCTAATATTTGGCAATGGAATGAAAATTTCAGGTAACTTCTTTAAGGGTGGCCAGACTTGACAACTGGATTTATCTTCAAGTACTGTGGTTTGTACTTTCTAGAATGGCACAAGGTTTATTGTTGGAGTCTTTCTTCAGTGACAACTGGTTTTAACATCAAGTACTGTTGATTGTATTTTCACGGACGGCACAAGGATTTTGTCTGAGTTTTTCTTCAGCAGATAATTATTATTATTATTTTCCTTAGGTTGGCAAAACAGCATTATGGCAGAAATCTCTTAACTCCCTGATGCGGCTTCTGCAACTCTGGACCGCAACCTCAACTCCAACTGACCCCAACTGCAACTTTGGACCCCGTGGGCACTTGTATTTATGGGTGTCCCTTCCAACTGGTGTGGGGCGGGCAAATAGGTGGGTTTTATACAAATCTCCAAAATTTCAACCATTCTCTTTTTTTCATTTTCTATTTCACACTTCCAATTTTAGAAGATCCCCTCCTATTTCGGGAGGAGCCATTATATGATGTCAGCCTTCCTGACGTCATCTTCTGCCTTTACAATTGCTCACAATTATAATTTTTTCTCAGAGAAATTTTGGCTGATAATTTTTCACAGTACATGGACTTTGACACCTTTCAACAGGCAGCCTTAACCTCTCACCCCTGAACCTGCCAGATGTTCGCTGTCTTTCGCTAGGCAACATCGCATTGTGTAACTTTTTTTTAACAAAATTCATATGTCTGTTCCCAATGCCATGGGAAAATGAATCCGTTTCTGACAAAAAAATAAAATCATCTTTTTAACCCTTTTCGTCTGTATGCCATGTTAAATATTGTCACAATAATTTAACATTTTCAAATTTAAAAAGTCTCTCAAAAGAAAACATTCATCTGAAGAGTATGGCTCTATATTTCAAATCGACATTCAGGCAGACTCAAGAATATTTATATTCTTATGATAGGCGGATGTCTTCGACATTTGCACCAATTCACAAAAAGATTTCAACAATAGTGTTATGGTAATTTACCTTTGCATGCATGGACTCTACCAGCTATAAATAGGAGCAGGTACTACCTTTTTGGAAAGGGAAGTTTCCAGCAGTCAGCTCTGACAGTCGGACCGAACATTCTTGCTGCAACACTCGTTCGTATATGTATTACTGTTTCTGTTAATATATTTGTCTAACTCAATTCCTCTTTGTGTCTTTATTTCTGGCCCTAAAAAGGCCACAACAGTTAGATAAGATTAATGAGATATTTTAAGAGAGTGAATAAACGTGAATAGAAAATTTAAAATATGGATTTACTATCATACTGAAGATTGGTTTGCATTATACAGGTGATTTAAATTGCTGCTCTTTTCTTAAGGTGTGGGTGACACCAGTATTGTAGATCTTTTATAGTGAACAACAGTATCAAATCTTGAGATTTTATCTACTGTCCATTGATTTTATAGTTATTTTGTGTAGTGACCAACTAATTAATTGCTTCATTGGGAAAGGAAAGGGCATTTTAATGACTCTGATCAAACTACAGTTATTTCCACCTCAAATACTTGTAAAAATTACTCTTCTCCAAAATACCTTTCCATTAATGAATATTGATTGATAATGAATATTGATATGTTTTTTTATTAATGTATCCATTTGTGCTAATAAGCACCTTTTGAAAATTAATATCAGTTCAAATATCAAGAATTAACATCAGTCTCATCACAATTTCCCAAACTAAATGCATATGGAATAAATTTCAAATACTTTGTACATATTGGTTCTAAGTAGGATAGAACAGCTTTGTTGACTTCATTGGAAACAATAAAACTTTCAATATTGATTACTGGAAGGATTTTATAACTGAAACTGGTATCATTCAATTGTGATCTACAACAAAGAAAATGTAATTATAATTTATTGGTGGAGAAAAATATCTAATGGGTGCATCAAAATTGACAATAATAACAGCAAAAAAAAACACTGGATATCAATGTTTAATAAAGTGGCAGCCAAATTACCACACCACTATAGAGAAATGGATTATGGAAAAAACAGACATAGATTTCGAAATTACATTCAAAAAGCCTAGGCACCATAGCAGAGAGCTTATCCAAACAAATACTATGAAAGTATTTATAAAAAAGGCAAAGGGAGGCAACCATATGGCAGTGGGAAAGTGATGCCAGATTGGGGTCAATAATTCTGCTGATTCTTCTTTGGATTTTATCAAGGAACTCAAGATAAATAGCAGGTGCACCATGCCATATGCGGTAACAATATTCTAAGCATGGATGAATGGTAGACTTATAAATATATAAAACAGACTCTGGAGAGAAAAACCTTCTCACATGATACAGTGAACCAACCTTCCTGGCAGCTGACCTAGCAATGGATGCAATATAGTTGATGCTCTACTTATTAACTGAGAACATTAGCCAAGAAGGCTCAGTGTGTCACACTCCTGGAGGTCAGCATTAGCCATGCTGATGGAAGGCAGACAGAGTTCTCTCAAATGTTTAACAGAGAACAGTTCACTTTTGGAAGCATTAAAATTAACAAGCCATCTTTTGCCCCTGTTAACAACAGACTGAAAGTCATTTTGGATATCAGGTGCCATTTTGATCTTATCAAACTGATCAGACTTACTATCAAGATTGGAGTATATATGGAATAAATTTCAAATACTTTGTACATATTGGTTCTAAGTAGGATAGAACAGCTTTGTTGACTTCATTGGAAACAATAAAACTTTCAATATTGATTACTGGAAGGATTTTATAACTGAAACTGAAAGAAAATGTAATTATAATTTATTGGTGGAGAAAAATATCTAATAGGTGCATCAAAATTGACAATAAATTAAAATGCAAAGCTGGAAGAACTGAACTAGACCCACTAGACTTTTTTCTTTTTTTTTTCTTAAGCTTATCACCCCAAGCAAGGCTGAAAGCCACTAGCATGCAAGGGGTTACAGAAGGTTTGGAGGAAGAGCAGATAGGAGTGGTAAAGGATAGGATGTGGAGAAAGATAGTGGATCGATCAAGGCAAGGGAGTTACAGAAGATTTGGAGCTAGAGCAGATATGAATGAAAGGTGAAAGGATGTGGAGGAGGGAAGTGGATAGATCAAGGCAACTGGAGATGTCGATTGACGTTACACTTAAATAGTTGGAGATTGTATTTGTCAGGGAAACAGGAATAAGGAAGGGAGTCCCACAGGCGAGATGTGCGAGACATGAAGCTATTGGAGTAGAAGAGACGTCTACATCTAACAGTTTCAACGGTGAAGGGGTGGGAACGGGATGCCAGCCTATATCAAGTCACCCAATGCCAGAATATGGCCAAGGTGATACGGGACTAGTAATATACTATTTTAAACACTAAGTAACTAATTCTAAATTTTGAAAAAATGTATTTTCCAGGCATTTCTTTCATTTGCTCTCACCGCATACATCCGGTAAAATAAACTGAGAGCATCTCTTTGTCTTACATATTTTAATAATTTTGTAATTTTTTTAAATAAAATTTTGAATAAAATGATTCCTTTTAAATGATGAATATAATTATAATAATTATATTAATAATTATATTAATAATTATATTTTCATAACATTGTAAATAAAGGGAATCAAAAGTAGTAGAATAACAATCCTTTTGATACAGTTTTTTTGCGGGTACAAACAGTAAACATTGCCAAATCGATCTATTCTAAAAGTTGGGAAGATCTTTATGGCCTAATTACAAGATGGACTGATTGATAGATTTCTGCTTAGTGCAATAATATGGAAACTCGCAGTGGTAGTTTTATCTCAATTTCAATTTCCTGGGTACAACAATAGACTACATCTGACAGCAAGGCCTCTAATCAGGAGGATATAAGGAGAGTAGAACGACCTCATAATTGTTGTTGTTCTCAGGTCCACACCTGGTCCCAGCTGTGAGCAAATGGTGAAACTCCCGAAAAGAAAAAAAAATGCTATGAGGATGTAAAAATATATTTTTATAACAAAAAATACCAACAATGCACAATAAAAAACATAGTAACAAATTGTAGCAACTTCACCCAAACATGTTTAAAATACTACAAAGCAATCAATATGACTCTTTCATATTGCTTTCATGACATTAATACATATAATATCCTACAATTTCTGAAATGAAACGGTATTTCAAAATATGACTTCAACAAATATACCGCATAAGGCACCCATATCACCGCCTCTGGTGTTTATGTCCACACAGACTTGTATGCACAAAAGCCGAGTTTCAACTACCGCGTGTTCCACTTGTGAATAACATTACTTCAAAGCTCACAGGAACATGAAATTTCTGCAGCAAATGACCCAGAAGTAGTTGATATGCCATTAAACAAACAAATCTAATCAAGTGTTTCTGTTTGATAGACCAGTGGACGGAGCCTTTCAAATTTCAGTTTTCTAAGCAGCATGCACTTTAACCAAAGTGTCACAGCATAAAAGCCTGCATTTTGTATTTGCAAGCCGCCATGTCGGGATGAGTAGAAGGGCAAGGAGGTGGTAGGGAGAAGAGCTGACATAGCAGAAGTTGAAACCAGTATCAGTGGCCTACCTACACACCTGAACAAGCAGGTGAAGCCTTGAATAAAATTACATGTAATATAGAAAACAGGGTTAGTGTTTATATTTCTTGACATGGCATTTTTCTTTCATGGCATGCAATCCACTCTTCCCCGACTTTTAGAACACATTGGCCAGTCAGCATAAAGCAAGAGTGAGAGGTACGTTGTATGCTTACATCAGTAACAGTGACATTACAGTCACTTATATACTCACAGATAATAAACACCAGGTGATTTTTTTTAAAAGGACTGCCAAATCTTGTATACTGATAAAGAGGATAGTTCACTTTTAACCATTGAATTTTGTTGACTTGTTTCATTTTTCATGCTCTTGACAGCACTCACAATATGCAGACGCGCAAAATGATGCATCATGGATCAATTAAAAATGTACCTGAGACGGGCCAATGTCAACCCTGAGACCTGGGAAACTGTTGCTGCAAATCTGCTCTCCTGGCATGGACCATCTGAGATGGTAATGAGACTTTAGTGTTCAACAATCAAGGGGATCCAACTCACCCAGCCATGTCCACTACCCACACACTTGTGGAACACACAAGTCTGGGTTGCTTTAATCAGATGGTGCCCACTAAGATTTAAAAATAAATACAATAATCTGAGTTTCCACCACCATATCTTTAGATCTGAATAACATATTACTTCAAAGCTCCCAAGAGCATATAATTTTGGCGGGAAATGACCCAGAAGTAGTTGATATGCCATTGTATGTATGTATGTATGTTGCGGCATTCACCCTGGATCGGTTAAGCCGGCTCCTTCCAAAGAATTCACCGCGTCCCGAACGAAGGCCAACCAAGCACAGCGATCCGTCGCCAATGCTGAAACGATCGACAACCATTCCCGATTCCAATGGTGGTGAATTCATGAAACGGAGTAACAAGGGAGTTTGAACTTCACACGCGGTCCCCACACCTTGATATGCCATCAAACAAACAAATCTAATCAAATGTTTCTGTTTGATAGACCAGTGGCTGGATCCTTTTGAATGTAACCAAAGTGTCACAACTCAAAAGCCTTCATTTTGTATTTGCAAGCTGCCACATTGGTATGAGTAGAAGGGTGAGTAGGTGGTAGGGAGAAGAGCTGACATAGCAGAAATTGTCCCCATTATCAGTGGCCGACCTACATACCTGAACAAGCAGGTGAAGCCTTGAATAAAATTATATGCAATATAGAAAGCAGGGTTAGTGTTTATATTTCTTGCCATGGCATTTTTCTTTCATGTTACCTCATGGGCACGCAATTCGCTCTTCCCCAGCTTTTGGGACTCATTGGCCAGTCAGTGTAAAGCAAGAGTGAGAAGTGTGTTGTATGCTTACATTAGTAACAGTGACATTACAGTCACTGATATACTCAAATACCAAATGATTTCGAAAACAGCCACTAAATCTTGTATACTAATAAAGAGATTGTTTACTTTTAACTATTGAACTGTGTTGACTTGTTTCTTTTTTTTGTGCTCTTGCACTCACAATATGCAGAGATCTTTTGAAAACATCCCTGACATAGGCAAACATCGACCCTGAGACCTGGAAAACTGTTGCTGCAAATCAGCCTTCCTCACACGGACCATATAAGGAAGGACCGAGGCTTTAGAGTTCAACAGTCAACATGAAGAGGATCCAACTTTCCCAGCCGTGTTCACTACCCACACACTTGTTACGGAACACACAAGCCTGGGTTGCTTTCATCAGATAGTGCCCACTAACATTTAAAAATGAATACAATGATCAGAAGGGTCAACAAAAATGAGGAATTCAAATAAATATGCCAAAATTTATTCTTGGCAAATACAAAATAAAATTCCAGGAAAGAAAATGTGAAATACAGATGTTGAAAAGAGTTCTGGAGAAAACAGCTGGGTTCCCTTCCCAAATCAAACCCGTAGGCCTCGACCGTGGTGATGGAAAGTGGCCGGATAGCATTACCATTTTCCCTTTTAAAATGGGGAAGTTGTTGATTTGGGATGCAACCTGTGCGGATACATTTTCGGACGGTATTTTGATCAGGTTCACAGTTGCCGGGGTCCGTCGCCTGGGACGCAGAGATAAAAAATAGTTAAATATTCTTCTCTTGCTGATAGATTCTTTTTACTCCTGTGGCAGTGGAAACTTCAGGGGTTATTGGCCCTCATTTGATGGCGTTCCTTCGGAGGATTGGTGTGATTGCGTCTCGATTAAGGGATGAGCCTTGTGAAATGGAGTGGCTCTTGCAGCGTGTCTCACTGGCGATGGTTTGAGGTAATGCTTTCTCAATCATTGTGGCTGGCAAAAAAAAAAAAATTGTTTATAGTTACTTTTGTTCAATAAATAAATTTGTTCTATTATTTAAAGAAAAAAAAAAAAAAATATAAAACAGGCTTGAAATGTAGTAATGAGAAATATTCATTTGTCATGCATTACAATAGGTTGGAGAAATATTTTATGTAGTGCCATTGACAAGGAAACCATAAAAATTGGTATATTACACAAAATCAATATTGTGTACAAGTGGAATGTGTAAAAAATTAATACAAAAATTAGTTTTAGTGAAAAAAAGATATTAAAGGTTTGAAAATTAGAATGTTACTAACAAGGTTTCTTTAAAAATAAAAGTGCCAAAATAAAGCCAGACAGTTTATAAAAAAACTAGCAGCATGGCCCGGCATTGCCCGTGTTTGATTCAAAAATCGTACGACTCATACAGCAATCTCTATTGACATAAAATATTTTTGCCCTTCCTTGCCTTTAAAGGAGTGCCCTTTGCCATGCTGATGTTGCTACATGCCTTACTTCTTGCCTATCTCACACTGCAAATTTTTTCTAAGCTCTAAACATTAAATCTGTTACGAAAAAAAACTAAACAATGAACACAAAATGATCAGCTTTAAAAAAGGACTCGTAACTGGAAAAATTGAATCAGAATCAACGTTGAGTTTAAGCAAGCGAATGAGCCAATTGGAGTAAAGTGCCATGCAGATTTAAATTTTTCCCACTTGTGATGAATGCAGCTATCGATTTTTTTGCATGCTAGTTAACATTTGTGTCAGTCAGCTGTTGGCTCTCACGCTGCCCAATAGAATCTTCCTGCCTACTCGTGGCAGCCAGCTATAGGCTCTCACTTTGGCAAGTAGAAAATGTCTGCAAACTATATGAAACTGCCGTAGAAGCATGAAAATATCGATTATTTCCACTATCGATGGGAGTTGGGAAATACAAAGTTGGTCTTGGCCTTTTCACTAGCTTGAAGCATGTGCTTGTAAATTTTGGTGCAAATCCGTCAAAAATTGCGGCCATGCATTCGTTGCACACACACACACACACACACACACACACACACACACACACACACACACACACACATCCTGCCTTTTATAGATAGAGATATTAAAAACTGATGTGTAAAGATTTAAAAAAAAAAGAAAGCTTGAATTAGATGATAAAAAGTCACCAAAATGAAATTTGATAGTTTAAACATTCTTTATTTACACTATTTACATTCTTTAGACTGTTGTCATCATCTTTGTTGCTATATTCATGACATTTCGGTCATATCCTCCATCTTTCTTTAGGTGATTGGAATTTCAAACCGAATCCTTTATTTCAACCACTAGCTTAGATTGTTCAAGTTTCATGTGCCATGCTGCTTCTGGATGTTTCA
>OZ038479.1:25684034-25734034 GCA_964036315.1 Acanthosepion esculentum | reverse complement strand
TAAAGCTGCTTTCTCGCCACCGTACCGCATCCTTATTCAATAGAGTGTTTACCTGTGATGAAAAGTGGGTTCTGTACGAAACTCCCAAGCATTTCAGACATTGGTTGTCTCCTCAGGATGCTGTCCCTCACACCGCAAGACTGCCTATGCACCCACGCAAGATTATGCTTTGTGTCTGGTGGACAGGTCGTCAAGTGGTTCATTATGAACGGCTACCAACGAGCGAAACGGTCACTGGAGACCTATACTTGCAGCAATTGAAACGTGTGCAACAGGCATTACGCCAGAAGGAGCCAGCACTGGTGAATCACGAAGGTGTGCTTTTCCTCCCCGACAACGCTAGGCCGCATGTCGCGCGAGTGATCAGGCATACCATACAGCAACTTGGGTGGGTGACTTTGTGCCATCCACCTTACCTTGCGACATCCAATTACCACCTCTTCCACTCCCTGGGTAATCATCTCCGCGGGAAATCCTTCACCAATGAAGTAGACTTGCGCAAAGCCCTGACGGGGACTTCTTTGCATCAACCCCCCCCCCCCCCCGAGTTCTACCGCAAGGGCATTGAACAGGTGGAGACACGTTGGCAGAAGGTGCTGGATGCCGATGGTGATTACTTCGAAGACTAAATATAAGTTACACATTCTTTTTTTCCTTTAAAAACGGACAGAACTTTTTTGGTTACCTTGTATATATATATATATATATATATATATATATATATATATATATATATATATATGTGTGTGTGTGTGATGGAAACAAAATCCGAATATGCAAGTTTACTGTTTTAATGTTTCCATGTCTTTTATAATAAACTCTATTTTTAGGAATACGTTTTCACAACATTGCCCACGTGACGCCGACGTGATCGCATTGCAAAACTGAACGCTGATCTTAAAATTCAGTTATTTTGTTTTGGTTATTCTTATGTCTATCGTCTTTGAATATCGTTTAATTATGTTTTAATAACTATGTCCTGAAGAAGGTCTACTAGACCGAAACGTCTGACGTCGACATTGAAACATTTAAACAGTAAACTTGCATATTCGGATTTTGTTTTTTCATATTTTTCCTCATACTGTCGGATCTATATCCATATATTTGCTTACATATATATATATATATATATATATATATATATATATATATATATATGGTCATCATTTTATCAACGTAATCACTATGATTAAGCGCAACGACTCCAGAACATGTCAGATTACCAATGATTTATTGTGACACAGATTTAAGAACAGAGTAATGTTCTCTACACCATTTAAACAAAACTATGACATTATATATATATATATATATATATATATATATATATATATGACACTTTGATAATAGACAAGCAGACAAGGTATCATTATCAATGATCTACTTTTTTTAATTGACAATATTTTCAAGTATAGTGTCAGTATAGTGTCAGTAAGTATAGTGTCAGTATAAAAAAAGCATAAAGTGGTGTATCACAGCATGCAAGATAAATCATTAGGCCTCCTCTAAATGTTTTTGATTTGGTTTTAAGGCATATCAACACTTTATGAGTCATTTAATATCAAAATTTAATTTTCTTAGGAGCTTTGAAGTAATAGAAATATGATATAGAAATATATTATTCTGCTTTCACAATTGAATATATGGTAGATGATGCTCAGCTTTTGTGCATATAGATGTTTGTGTAGACATGATTACTAGAGGGGGTGATATGTGTGTTTTATATGTGTTTTCATATAGTTGAAGTAATATTTTGGGATACTGTTTAATCTTTAATTAATTGTAGGATATTATATATGAAAGAGTTCTTTCATGTTGGTTATTTAATTTTATTTAGTGGCATATACACTTCTAGGGGTTATTTAATGCCAAAATCTAAATATTTTGTAAATAATTTTATGCTTTCAACTACATATATTTTGTTCATATTTTCTGATTAAAGGTATGTTTTTTTAGATATATATTTGCAGATCATAAAATGTATTACTGGTAATTTTACTATAAAAATTTATTTTCATATATTTTTTGATGTTGTATTGATTGTCATTTTGCTATAAAAGTGTATTGTTGGTCATTTTATTATAAAAATGTACTGCTTATGAAATGAAATTAACAATAGAAAAAAAAAAGGAAAACCAATTTGCCAACCATTCTAATCACTGATAAATTTTGTGCTACACTTGTTGGTTATAATGTATGGACTATTTAGCACCTGTCAGAAATCATTGTTACACATCAAGAGGTTGACATATCAACAAGACAGAGGTGGCATCATATTTTGGGGTTGGATTATAAATGATGAAATGCTATTAAGATGACATCTCAAGCATAATTTGATTTTAAGAGGTTACACATGTGACTATTAAGAGCCAGTGTATGCTATCCACAAACCCCACTGAATGGTGTGTGTGTGAGTGTGTGTGTTTGGTGGGGGGGGGGGTGCAAGCTTGTGACCCTCACTTTTTTCTACCGAAATTTATATATATTACAAATATATTACAAATTAAACTAAGCAGAACTGAATATTAAAGGATGAAAAAATTAGCGGAGTTTGACTCTATTTTGGGGTCTTTTTTTTATCCAAATCCGAATATGTTTTGCTCATCCTAAGTTTTAAAAAATATATAAAATTCACTATTTTTTATCCATAATATTGAATGTGTTAAATTATTCGTCTTTTTAACAAGAAAAATCTCAAGTTGATGTCAAAAAATGCCACAAAACATTATTTATTTAAGATGGAATGAGTTTTTATGATACGTCCCAAATTTGTGTTTAGAAACAGTGCATGTATATTTAATTTCTCTATTTGAATTGTACATAATTAAGTTACAATAAATTTGGGATTTTATATGAATACTCCCTTATGAAAATTGAGATGTAGTAGAGTGTGGGGCACCGTACCAAAGAGTTGTGGGAGCATCATGCCCTTACACTGGTCCAAGCAGCCAGTCCTAAGTGAAGCCAAGCACTTCCAGAAAATATTTTCATATGCATAACAATGTTCCAGAAGATTTGGCAAGAAAAAATTCAGAATCACTGAATAAAATTGGTTACAAAAACCTTGAGTGGCTCTTGCGCCTTTTATTGGGTGAAGTAGCAGCAAAAAACATCAATCTTCAAGAAGTGAGTTTCTTGAAGTGTCCAGCTTGTTCTCTTATTGATTACTTTTAGCTCTAAATGAGATTCTTTTAAGGGGAGGAGGAAAAAATGCATATGATGAGAACATGTAGAATTTGAAATATAGACATACTCTTCAGATGAATATGTCTTCCATGGAGAGGCTTTTTAAATTTGACTCCCATGAAGATGTTCAACCATACCATACATTGAAATGAATGTTTTTCTAGTTTCCTTATGTGACTTTTAAACTTACTGAAAACAATGAATGAAGCACACACTTCACATGAATGTTTCTTATTAAAAAAAGGTTTGTATGCATCATTTCAAATGTGATCTCTGTGTAAATGCTGAATCATACACTTCAGATGAAGATTGTTTTTAACCAGCATGCGTCCACATGTAAGCCTTGAAATTTAACATTCCAAAAAGCACATACCACTGAACCACATATATCAATTTGAATATAATTTCTAACTTGCATGTGTTTGCATATGTTTTTTTAAGTGTGATGTTTGTGAAAATACTAAACCACATACCTCACATGAATATGTTTTCTCACCAGTATGGGTCTCCATGTGAGTTTTTAAAATTGAGTTTGTTTTAAATGCAATGCCACATACTTTACAGGAATAATTTTTCTCACAAGTGTGTGTTCCTATGTGTCTTTTTAAATGTGATTTCTGTGAAAATGCTGAACCACATAGGTCACATGAATATGGGTTCTCACCAGTGTGCATTTTCATGTGTCTTTTTAAAACTGAGTTCATTAAAAATGCTGAACCACACACTTCACATGCATATTGTTTCTCACGAGTGTGTGTTTTCATATGGTTTTTTAAATTTGAGCGCTGTGAAAAAGATGAACCACATACTTCACATGAATATGGTTTCTCACCAGTATGTGTGCGCATATGAGTTCTCAAAGTTGAACGTAGTGAAAATGCTGAACCGCATACTTCACATGCATACGATTTCTCACCACTGTGACTACGTAAGTGATTTCGTAAAGCTGAGTTGTTTGAAAATGCTGAATGACACACTACACAAGAATATGGTTTCTCACCAGTATGTATTCGCATGTGAATTCTTAAAACAGAGGATTGCGAAAATGCAGAGCCACACACTTCACATGAATATGGTTTTTCACCAGTGTGAGTTCGCATGTGATTTTTTAATCCTGAATTCCCTGTAAATGCTCTACTGCACACTTCACATGTATATATTTTTAAATCTGAATATGTTTTTTCATCCATGTGTGTTTTCAAGTGATTTTTTAAATGGGATTTCCGCGAAAATGCTACACCACACACCTCACATGGATGTGGTTTTTCTCCAGTGTGTATCATCATGTGTATTTTTAAATTTGAAGATAGTGTAAATGCTGAACCACATACTTTACATGAATATGATTTTTCACCAGTATGTTTAAGCATGTGTCCTTTTAAACTTGAAGATGCTGAAAATGCTGAACCACATACTTTACATGAATATGGTTTCTCCCCAGTGTGTGTTCGCATATGGTTTTTTAAACTTGAAGACACTGTAAATGCTGAACCACATACTTTACATGGGTATGGTTTCTCACCAGTGTGTGTCAACATGTGTCTTTTTACACTTGAAGACACCCTAAATGCTGACCCACATATTTTACATGAATATGGTTTCTCACCAGAGTGTTTCCACATATGAGCTTTTAACAGTGAACTCCTTGTAAATGCTGAACCACATAATTTACATGAATATGGTTTCTCACCTGTGTGTGTCAGCATGTGGTATTTTAAACTTGAAGACACTGTAAATGCTGAGCCACATATTTCACATGAATATGGTTTCTCACCAGTGTGTGTCAGCATGTGTCTCTTTACACTTGAAAACACTCTAAATGCTAAACCACATACTTTACATGAATATGCTTTTTCTCCAGCATGTGTTTGCATGTGATCTTTTAATCTTGAATGTACAGAAAATGCTGAACCACACACTTCACATGAATACGGTTCGTCTACAGTATGTGTCTGTATGGATGTTTTTAAATGTAAACTCTGTGAAATTTCCAACCCATCTTCTTCACATGTGGAGGGATTGTCTCCAGGATGTCCTTGCATATCTGTCTTTCCATCAGAAATCCTCTTTATGGACATATTGATAATCTGAACAAGAAAAAAACATATTTTTAATGTCTTTTTGCAAACAAGGTTTTAAAGTGTTTGTTGCAAATACTCTAAAATATATATATTTCTATGGATATTTCTCGGACATTCAGGCCGGTAAATGTTATTTAATACTGTTTATTATAAACAGAGCATTTGCTTAAATACTTGTATCTATAAAAAGAACGTTAAACATATCAAAAATGTCTTTAATAAATTGTCGGACTATGTCCAATTCAAAATGTATATATATCTATGTATAAAGATATTTTAAAAAACTGCTGTTTTTGGCTGTACATTGTGCAGGTTTCCCAGAAATAAACCAAAATTTCAAAAACATAATATAGTTTCTCTATACATTATTGGCATAAAATCATCAAAGGAGTTCATTTGTTTCCCTCCAGGTTTCAAAACTTTGAAAGCAGAAAAGGCATTGATAAAGATCATATGTTCTTGAAATATTTACCATTAGAATATTAATTCACTTTGGATTTCAATTAATTTCTGAATATCTCTTTATACATCTTAAGTTATAAATAAAATAGACATGAAATTAGCAACATCAGATGAATAAAATATGAATTAATTTTATATAAGTATGATTTCTGTTAAATAAAAATAAAGCATTTACATTTTACAGAAATTTGAAGAAAACAGATGTAGAAATTCAACAAGGAATCTTGATGCATTCTATATTGTGCAACTGATGACATTATAAAAAGATTTTTCAGAAAAACAATGAATTTTTTTTTTACCCATATTTCTTTCTCAGCATTTCTGTTTCTGCTCTACAGTGCTCATTCTTTCCATCTAAAGAAACCTTGTTTTTTTTAATCTAACAGATGAGAAACCCATATAGAAAAGGAACGTAATGATTTTATTTCAGACATGACAGTTTTGTTTCTTATGACCAGAAGTGCTATCTTCAAAGCAGCCACCCTCTTGATCAAATGGGAATAAAATAAATAAATAAAAACTATTGGGAATAAATGACATTTGGCCAAGACATTACATGCCTGTATAGTCACATTTAGAATTGAATGTACTTCTGATACAGTCATTGCCAGGGTACTAGCTGCCCATCAGATTAGTTAGTCCTGGGCCCCATGTTGGTGGGTATACATTGTGATGTAGATTAGAGGGAGTGTCATTGAAGAAGTAGTGATTGTATATTATGTGTTATTTCTTGGCATTACCTCCTGTCCATCTCATTACATCAAGAATTTCACTTGTCATCCATTTTCTTGTTTTTCATTCCTTTCAATGATTTCTTTAGTTGTCAGCAAGAGTTTTTTTTACTCAAGATGTTTCACTATGTTATCTTGAACTTCTTGACTACTTGCAAAGCTTGATATTTGTAATTTTACAACTGTTTTGGATATGATTAGGAGGAAATTGTTCATATAATCATCAGTTGGGTATAAAGCATACTCAACTGTTGACAATGTGAGTGATTACCTCCTGGTCATATGCAAACTAAGTATAAAATTATTAAAAATAACAAAACAGTTCTGATAATGCAATACAACAAATTCAAAAGGATTCCATTTAACAATAAAGACAGGAACGAACAGAAATCTATGCAACTGGTCATGAAATCAAATTGGAACACATTAAGGATTCTGAGAAAATTAGAAGTCCTACCAGGATTCATTACTGAAGGCCGCAGCATATTTGAAAATAATTTTTTATTATTTCAAAAAATGTATTAAAATCATCTCTGACAAAACTATGGATGCCCATTTCTGAAAAAAAAAATCATGCTAGAGTTATTCCCCCTGATTGAGTGAAATTATCAATCTTGGCATAGCTTTTCGTTCTGGACACACATGTCAAATTCTCATTATCGTCACATTGTCAAAAGTTTTCTTCTAATTTTGTTTTTTTAAATTTTTTTTCAATTTCTTCTTTTTCAGTGAGAGACATACTGCAAATTAATTATAATTATTTTTTTTTAATTCAAATTTAGGGACGGAAACAACATAAAAGGGGTCTTTGGGCAAAATTCTCAGAAAAATATTTCATAACTAAAAATAAAATTATAAAATAGCTGTTTAAAATGCTTGGTTTTGTCTTTGAAAGACATGTGGTGAAAAAACAATCTCGTCTACTAAGTGTTGTTGACATCACCTGGGGCAGTAGGTGTTAAAAAAACAAAACAAAATTTTACTATAGCAAACCTGAACTGAATTTATTTAAGTTTAGTGGGGCTATAGGAACCCTCAAACAGCTGTGGAAATTAAACTTAATTTGAAAAAAATAAACATAAAATTTTATGTGTAGATAACAATATTGCTACAAAATTTTTGTCTTATAAAATTTGAATTATAAATGTATTTTTTCGTAATTTAAATGTTATTTTTATTCCAGAATTCTCCCTCAAACATAAGGTAAAAAAAAAAATTGGAAGTGTATTTATTAATAACCAGGTTCACTTAAAACTAGAACGCTAGAATGATTTATATCACTTTTTTTGCCCTATCGTCCAATAAATTCCCCTGATGTAAGTGTCGACAGAGTGACGTACATCAGTCAGGTTCAAAAAATCAAGCACAATAGTTGGAAATGTCTCTTTTAAAAAATTTTCTGATTAAAAAGTAAGTTATGTTTCTTTCAAATTACATTAAGTATACTTTAAATTTTCTAAATTTCCTAAAATAACTTTTGAAAAGAGTATAATTGAATTTTACAAGATTTTTAAATGGGAAATTTGACTTTTTTTTATAAAACTGTCAATAATGGCTGACCTGATTGATTTTCTGTCAATTTTTTTTTTTAGTGAAAATTTCGTAGATGCTAGAAAGGATTAAAAAATTTTAAAAAATACTCAAAAAATACTTTGGTCTTTCCTCTTAATAATGACATAAAAATTTAGACAATAATACAAAATTTTTTTTATTCAAGTTTGGGGCTTTTTTTCATCAGGATATCCTTTTTTTAGCAAAATTTTGGACATATTTGTTGTTTACATTTTATTTTTTTATATAATGGCAGTTCGCGGAGTCAATGAATGATGAAAACAAACGTGCCAATGTTTTAAAAATGTCTAAAAAGTTTATTTACATACGTAAATTAACTTTTTCTTTTCATTCTGATCGGCTTTAGGGTAAATGTTAATTTTAACACCCAAGCGCTAATATCCCTTCAAATTTTTCCAAAATAGTCTTATTTCCGTGCAAATGTATATGCTGAATTCAAATCAACAATTAGATATTGAAGAAATCTACCTTTTCGGATGTTAACGACCCCAAAAAAATTGGACTTTTTCCTGGTCTTTCGTCAGCCATTACCAGTTTATTGAGTAATTCAGTGCTAACAATTTCCTGCGTAGTTATAAAATTTGACCCTATTACTTCCCTAAACAGGAAGTCCTTCAAGAAATTAGTACGTGCTTCCATAAAGAAGCAATGATTTAATTTAATGTTTTTTATTTTTCTTCAGGGTTAGGAGTAAAGGTTAGGGGAGGGGTTTTCTTAATGTTTTTTTTATTTTTCTTTAGGGTTAGGAGTAAAGGTTAGGGGAGGGATTTTCTTTCTGTTTAATTTAATGTTTTTTATTTTTCTTTAGGGTTAAGAGTAAAGGTTGGGGGAGGGGTTTTCTTTCTGTTTTTAAAAACTAATGAAATAATGGAATCAACCCTTCTACTTTACCAAGTTTGTGAATTAATTTTTGTATTATTTTTATATATTTGAAAGTTAACTTTCTTCTTAAAAAAAAAAATTACTTTGTTATTCTTTTATTTGTCGATGTTTAGTTTACATATATTTGAATGAAAGTTAACTTTCTTCTTAAATTAAGTACAAAAAAACAAAAAAAAAATAGCTTTCCGGAAGAGTGTACTAATTTCTGAAAGAAAATAGTGCAGCAGTGAATGACGCTCAGGTGTTAAAGTGAAAATTTACCGGCTTTATTATTGTCTTAACAGGACCGAAATTTATGTTCAAAGAAAGCATTTAAAATTTTAAAGATTTTTTAAAAAGGTCCATGGCGGTACCTCGATCATTTTTACGAAATGAAATTCGCAAAAGGTAAAAATTAAAATCCCTTATTTTCAAACTCTAAACCATCATTTTTAAGTAGCGTTTCGTTTACTACACAATAAAAACTTAAAGAATTTAATTACAAAAAAAATGTTTCTCTTTCTGCAAATGTGTAAATCAAGATAGAAAACCTTGTACTTACTTCAGTTTATTATCGTTTTATTTTTTTTTGTTGGGCAATTCAATATTACAGAAAGAAAGCGATGCTTTGGATTTTTAAATAAAATAAACTTCATACGTTCAACTTTCTGTAATACCAAAAAAAACCTTTTGTTAGCAAACAGAAAATAGAGCGGGAATCAAGGGAGATAATTCGTACACTTCCCAAATTATGTTAATTTTTTTTCAAACACATTCAAAGAATTGATCCACAGACACAACATCTCAGTTTAAAATACATTTAAAAAAAATGAAAAACATTTAAAAAAAAAACGGTTTGTAAATCTTTAATTTTAATTTTGTTTGACTAATAATAATCGTCTATGCTTCGCAATTTTTCTTTGTTCATCATGGCTTAATATTCAAATGCATATTTTTTATTATTTTAATTAAACAAAGTTTAAACGTTTTAATTTATTTTCTCTTTTCCCTTTCTTTCTCTTCTAATCATCTTTTTTTCCCTTTACCTTCTTTTGTGTGAATATTGTAAACACTTTCTTCTTTTGTTGTTACTCACCGAGCAGGAGTTTTTTCTTTATTCGTACGCGCCTAAAAGAGAGAGTTTGTCCGCTCTAATTTTGCTGTTTTACTCGCGTTTTTTTTTCGCAATTATTTTCAGCCCTAATTTTAACCTCAACCCTTTGATGCGGGAAAGCCATGACAAAATTTCTAGATTATTTTTATTTATTTTAAACAAAGTTTAAACGTTTTAATTTATTATAATTTTCATTATTATTATTATTTTATTTTTTATTTAAAATAATAATGTCCCTACACCTTCATGAAAACTCTAAAAAATCAACATATTGTGATGAAAACAAAAACATGCTCCAATCCAGACGTAATGAAAACATAGTTTTATCGTCAAACAAAATCTTATTAAGAGGAAGGATCAAAGTATTTTCTGATTATTTAATTAATTTTTTTACTCCTTTTTAGAACATTAAAAAATTTGATTAAAAATCTTGTTTTTCTTGTGTACTAACTTTTAGCATAGCAAATTTTAGCCTCTTTTTTGCAGTGAGACATTAATTTTGAAATAATGGTTGTATTTAATGAAACTTCAGGTCTTATTTACAAATGAATTAAATTATTTTTGAAATTTTTTGTTAGAAAACTGTGACAAAAACTTTTTTTTTTTTACATGTGTTTCAGCCACTAACCTGATTTTATGAAAACTTGAGAAATTAAAAGTGATAACTTTTAGGGACTACAGTGTAACCCGGATATAATAGTTGTCGGGACCGGATAAAAAGTCTCTTATATCCGGGTTTGGTCTAATACAGGCTCTAATTTGGGACCAGAGAAAATCTCTCTTATATCCGGGTTACACTGTATATTAATTAAAAAGCAGAATTCTTTCAAGAATTTAAATTTAGTGTCAGAAAGGATTAACTATCTCAGATGTGTAGAAGATGCTATCCAGGATCAATGCATCAGGTGAAAAGAAATACTGCTGCCATGGAAGCAGAAACAAAATAGAGCACCCAGGCGAGAAAGATGTGAGCTGGGATGATAAAGACTGCTTCTGCTTCAGCTGCTACTGTTGATGCTGAAGAAGTAATGAAGAATGAAGAGTATCATGTAGGGATTTTGAAGTGAGTTGGTAGAGAATCCGCAATGAATATGCCCAGGGTTTGCCAGAAGGCCACACAGTTTTTCTGCCTAGAGACTTACACAGATTTTACAGAGAGCAGATCTGGAGTTTTCATAATTTCTTGCTTCAAGAAAGCTTTGTCACTTTATCTTTTTCTTTCCTCAGGCTGAAAGAAATAATAACTAACAAGCGTATTCATCTAATATAGCAATTACTTCTTTCTCAATGACTCAAAAATAGTGGAAAATTCAATCAAGAGTGATTATAACCTCTTTGAACTTCCTACATTATTAAATTGTTGGTGATTGTTAATGTTACGCCAGTGTTGGTTTTGCTTCTCTGCTTATAATCTGTTTGCCTTTTTAAGTAAACTTCCAGCAGGAAAAAAAATCTATGATGAAGATTATATGGACGAAATTCCTAATAAATCCGGAGCTTGGATAAGTTGTGTAAGCTCGACTGAATTTGAATTCACTTATTCATATAACGACTACGAGGACACGCTTGCTAAATTGGATGATATTTATATCAAAACTCAAAATGAAATGTTGGCACAGCATTTGCTTACTGCTAGCAAAAATAAGCTAGATGAGACTTGATGATTTCTTTAGAGAACTTGAAAAACTTAAGACATTGTGGACTCGTCCACGACAACCAGTTTACCTTCTGCTAGGAAATGCACTCTTCCTGTTACATTATTACCAACATCATACTTACAAATAATCAACAGGCATTTATTGGTTAATCACCGTCAATCTAGCTTGCTGATTGGTCAGTATCAACCAATCAGATCGCTCCCACGTGCAAGATTAATTTTTGGCGCAATTCTTCTCGGAGCCTGTCACGTGACTACGACCATATATAAACCCAAGTACACGTGTGACCGCAAGGAATTCAGACAGCACAGCACAGCGTGAGACGACGACGACAACAACAACAATAGACAATTTCGACCCCTCACTTCAAGCTTCAAAATGTGACTCTCAAAGAACTCCCGTCTTGACTAACGCAGTCAGATGTTGAAGAACTTTACAACATTTCACGCAAGTACAATCTCTGAACTCTTACCAACTTGTCCAATAGACAATCTCTAACATGCAACATACTCAGTCTTCTAAACTGCATTTTAATAATCAACTCTTTCGTTATGAGTCTAGGTACAAAAATTACCTAATCAAAGGGATGCAACTCAGTCTCACTTTTCAGTTCGCATGCATGTAATTTCAATACTTAATAAATTAAATTGTTATATTTTTAACTCTGTGTTCCCTTTTTGTATTTCACCATTGCTAATGATTTCCACACCTTTCCTAACAAAAATAAATAATTGTGGGGAACAGCCCTTCAACACGCAACTAACATGGTTAACCAAAACACACGCCATCTCACACAGGGCCTGTTCCGCTACAACATGATTGTAATTTTAAAGTTCATAAAGCAAATCAATGTGCAAACGAATCTCACACCGCTTTTATTTGTAGCATTACTTTTATCAAGTTGAACTGATTGACAGTAATCCATCATTTGCTCACATTGAGTATCCTGATGAGAGAGAATTAACTGTATTCTTTCGAGATATGACTTCTTGTCTTGACAATTTGAAAGTTCCACCACTGTGAAATCAGCAACTCTATATCAATGTTTCCACTGATGAAAGTTGTAGTCCTGCTCCTGTTCAGTCATCTACAGTAGAAGGTGAGGCTTTGGCAGTTCCTGTTAAGTGAAAGTCCTGAAACAAAAAGCCAATATCCAGCAACAATGGCGATTGTACAGCATCAAAGGTCAAATCATATGTCAAGACTCCTAACAAGATATTGTTGGGATTGTAATGAGTATCCCATTTTTCTTGGTGGGAGGAATGTTAATTTAGCCTTATATGTTATATACAGTGCCATACAACAGTTTACAACACATTACAAAAAATGTTTCTATAGGTATTTCTAACACAGATTAATGAAACTTTTACTGCTAATATTACATATGTTTAAGCTTTTAGTCAAACAATTAGATTTAAAAAAAATAATCAATAAAAATATCTCATGAAGAAAAAACAATATTTAATAATACAAAAGTTTTCAATACATTTATTAAATCATCTATTAATATTTTGTAGCATAACCTTTATTGCTAATTACAGCATGTAGACGTTTAGGGTAGTCACCTACGAATTTTTGGGGCTAATAATTTTCCATTTTTCACGAAAAAAATTCCTTTAGTTCATGCAGGTTTTATGGGTTCCTTCCTATAATTCTCAGTTTCAGCTCTCTCCATAAATTTTCAATTGGATTGAGATCTGAAGATTGACATGGCTATTTTAGAATGTCTCTTCTATTTGAACTTAACCATGATTTTGTAAGCTTTGCAGTATGTTTAGGATCATTGCCTTATTAATGAGCCAACCTAGTTTCAAAGCCCAGCAAATATGCTCTCTGATGTAAATTTCTCTAAAAAATATCCCTATAATATACTCCATTCATTCTTCCTTCTATTATTTCAATGTCCCCTACAACTTGGGCACTAAAGCAACCCCAGATCATGATTGATCCACCTCCACATTTTACTTTTGGGATAGTATTTTTGGCAAATATTCAGTACCCTTATTTCTCCAGACCTTTGACACAGCATTTCTGCCAAAAAGTTCAATTTTCGTTTTGTCTGACCAGAGTACATTTTCCAAAAATGCTGCAGGTTTAATACAATGCTCATTTGCAAAATCCAATCTAGCAAGAATGTATTTTCGCTTAAGTGTTTTTTTCATTGAAGTCCTAGAAAAGATGTCATATCAATGAAGTGAACAATGAATTGTATCTGTACCCACTTTTACTCTACTTACTTCTAGTCCTCCCTGAAGTTCTTTAAGCATAACTCAGGACTCATTGCCAATTTTTCTCACCAATAATCTTGCCATACATTCCATTACATTTCTAGTATGACCAGAGCTTTTTTGGGCATGAATGGAACAACGTCTTCCAGTGACAAACTATCATACCAACTGAACTCAATTGCACATTTAACTGACTAGATATATTTCTATAACCAAGTTCATTTGTATGAAGGTCAACAATACATTTACAGAGGTCTCGATCAATTATTTTGCTTTTCCCTATTTTGTCAATGTTTAAAGGACGGTTGACAGAAAAAGAATGACGCAATACTTTTAATCATGCCAAAGTGTAATCATAAAATTAATCTGGAACGTTCTAGAAAACAGCCCCATCCTAATTTGGAACATTCTAGTAAAATTTGAACACTTTTATAAAAAACACTGTTGTAAATAAAAAATACGTTGTAAGCTTTTAAGTTACTAAATATTGGTTTTTGTTCATACTTTTTTAAAGTTTTTTAAAATATCTGACTGAATGAATACCTAAATATATGCTCTACAAGCAGTAAAAGTTTAATTAATGTAACTGTATTAGAAATATCGAGGAAAACATTTTTTGTAATGTGTTGTAAGCTTTTGCATGGCATTGTGTATTTAGTCATGTTTGCTAAAATTATGCAGTTATATAATGACAGTTGAAAATGAGTCTACTTCTTTAGTTGTTGCCATATTGCTGTGAAGAACAAACATTACTGTCTGTTATTGTGCCATGGAATAGCAAAGTTATTTATACTAAGTACTTCAAATTCTTATTCAATTCTAATACCTTTTCTGTTGTATAACTTCCACAAATGTATTCAATTGTAATTGTTCCAATATCTTATACTTATGAAATGTATCAGCCATACCTTCATTCAACTGAAACTGAATCAATTCATTGTCATAGCCAAATCTTGAGTTTCTAGTTTCTCAAATTTGTAGAATCTGCTAGATTCTCTTAATCTGTGAGGATATTGTATATTTGATTCATCATGTTTCTCTTTCACGGACAGAAATTTGGTTCTTTCTGCTATGATAAGTTTCTTTTTGGACTTGAAACTTATTATTGTTTCTGAAATTTTGATGAAAATCAAATTCTCCAATTATTTGGGGTATGCCATAACAGAAACAGCATTAACATTAATTAGAAAGAGATCAGTTAATTCATTTTCTCCCCTTGTTGTCTTTCAATTTTTCAGCCCTAGCCTGGGCTGCAAAACACCGGATCCAAGTCTCGACAAATTCTGGTTCATCCAAATGGTTTAAACTTCCTAACAGTGATGACATATTGTTGTTCTACGACATGTGATCAACTTCTGCTGGTCTCTTTCTTTACTATATACTTTATTTCTATTCTACTTGACAGATTCAAATAAGTAAAATACCCTATTTGACAAACCACTACACTTTTGCAATTACTTCTTTTTTTTTAATTGAATTGAATATTTGTTTAATTGAAATTGTACTACAAAAATTAGTTGAGTAAAGCTTCAAAAAAAATTTAATTCAAGTCCTCCTTCTAATTTGACAGACATTTATGATATCTTATATTCTCACATATACCCTCTTATTAGCACACTAAGAGAAAGTGTTATCAGACACACATCTCCCCTCTTACTGAAATGCGGAAGAATCAATAAGAATATTTATCAACAGTGACACAAACGAATGGTGATTGGCACACTGACATCATTAATGTCCACTGGATTTGAAATTTAGCCCAGTTCAGAAAACAATATTCAACATCAAACACTGATGAAGATGACTTGTGCTCCCACATAAAAAAAAAATGTATACAAATATGTCATTATCTTTACCTATCTCTCTCTCTCTATATATATATATATATATACATACATATATCATTAATTAAAGAATATCAAACTTTTAAAATCCCATAGGTAATAATTTTTATTTCATGAGGGCTCTAAAAAGCAGCTCTCGATCTTCAAGACCTACAAAGAATCACAAATCAAAGGTGTCAAAGAAAAAGAAGGAACAGATAATAAAAAAAAGGGATCCTAGAAAAAAAGGGGGAACTACGTAAAGAATTTTAGCCCTGGCCAGGCTATATCGGAACTTTGTGTCAGAAGGAGAGAGAGAGACATTTATTTATTGTTCTGTTTATTTTACTCTTTTGTTTGATTTGTTCATTTTGTATGATACGTCGATAAATGTTTGTCGTTGTTTAAAGATATGTATTAATAGATATACATTGCAGTTAATTATTGTCTTTCTATCAATACTGTTGCACTGTCCGCTCTCCCCCCGAGCCAACCAGGAATCGATAAAATGCCACCATCCAATTTTGGATAATTGCTATCAACCTATAAATCCACCTCCGGATATACAAAACCAGGAGACGGAGAAGAATTTGGTGGTGTATGAAACCTACGTAGTGGTCCTCCCTGCCATTTCACTGGACTTGCGAGAAGCCCCCTCTTAGCAGACCCAGTGCAACGTCACATACACTTATTTGGGGGCTCGTTCCGGGAATATTATTTTATCGGTCCGAATATTCCCATACCCTTATTTGGATGCTTGTGTTCTGAAACGACCTCATCTAACCCTCTGGCCCAAATGGAAAAAATGGATGAAGTCGACGAATTTTTAGAAGAGCCCTCCATGGAGAAATTAGGAAGGCTTAGAAAAAGTGATTTGATAAGAATTGGCGAGAAACTGGAGTTGAACATGCAAAAGGCGATGAGGAAAGACAAACTCATCAGAGTAATAGCCAAGCACATGGTAGATGAAAATATATTCGAAGAGGCGGTCTTAGGGGAGCTATCAAGCGAACCTATAAAAATGACACCCGAACAAGTAGAACTGGAAAAGGCGAGAATCCAAGCCCAGATGGAATTGGAAAAAGCCCGAATTGAGCAGGAAACGAGGCTATGAGAGATCCAATTGGCGGGAAGTGGACGTAGGGAAAGCCATGAAGCCTTTGATGTGGCAAAGCAAGTCCGGCTAGTCCCAAAATTTGACGAGGCCAATGTCGATGAATATTTCGCACACTTCGAGCGAACAGCACAGAAACCTCGGATGGCCAAAGAAATGTTGGTCCATGCTGCTTCAGACGGTACTCACGGGGAAGGCCCAGAAAATTTATGCGACCCTGCCAACAGAAGGCTGTGCCGATTATGAAATAGTGAAGGCGGCAGTTCTGAAGAGCTTTGAGTTGGTTCCAGAAGCCTACAGGCAAAAATTTCGACAGCAGAGGAAAAGGGAAAATCAGTCATATGTGGAATTTGTGTGTGACAGGGAGAATGCGCTAAATAAGTGGTGCAATGCCAAAAAGATACAAGGCGACGTGGAGAAACTCCGACAGCTGATATTAGTCGAAGAATTCCTAAATTGTGTGCTGGAAGAAATCAGAGTGCATCTTAGTGAGAAGAAAACTGATACGGGTTACGAGCTGGCTGCACTGGCTGATGAATATACAATCACACATCGGAAAGTAAAAGGAAGGTCCTACCTGGGGGGCCAGGGGAACAGAATAAAAGATAACACAGACATGCACCCAAACCCCAAAGCCGAAAGAAGAAAATAGGGGCACCTTTCAGAGAGATGGCAGAACGGTGGTCTGCTACAGGTGTGGAAAAGCAGGGCATGTAGCCATAAGATGCCAGCTGGGGAAAGGACCAGAGGCGAACCGAACCCTGGCTGGAAAACCTCAAGGAGCTGTCACGACTGAGTCGTATCGTCCATGGACGAGGAGAGGGATCATAAGGGGTCTTGATAAAGAACCAGTGGAAGTAAAGATATTGAGGGACACAGGAGCGTCCCAATCACTGCTGGTGAGAAAAAAGGTACCGAAAGGGGTCCTAGAAGCTGCACACGAAACGGTGCAAATAGAAGGCATTGGCGGGAGAAAGATGAAAATCCCACTATGCAAGGTGACCTTGGAGTCAAAGTGGAGAACTGGACCAATCCAGATGGGAGTAGTGGATAAACTACCAATGAGGGGCATCTCCCTACTACTCGGGAACGAGATAAGGGCAGAAAAGAGCCAGCCAAATGGGGTGACCAAGCCAGGCACCCAGAACGGGGGAAAATAAAGGGGCATCCAAGCCAAGAGAGCGATACACTTTAAGAAGTCGCTCACAGACCGACAAAGTGGAGGAGGATGAAATAAAGCTCCAACACCTCGGAAAGCTGAGAGGGGAGCTAATCAACCGCCAACGAAATGATGAAAGTCTGAAAAAGCTGTATAACCAGATCGGCAAGTCCAACGGGAATAAATTCTCCAATGTTTATTATCTCCGGGATGGAATACTAACGAGGAGATGGAGATCAAAAAGGGCAGCCGTGACAGGGGACCAGAACGCCTTCCGACAGGTGGTGGTACCAAAAGGAATACCGCGAGGAGTTGCTCAGTTTAGCACATGAGGTACCTATGGCTGGTCATCTGGGCATAGCCAAGACCCGTGATAAGCCACTGGGACATTTCTACTGGCCAGGGGTGGAGAAAGATGCAAAGGCGTTCAGTGGGTCATGTAAGGTATGCCAAAGCACTGGTAAGCCAAACCAGAAGATTCCCCCCGCACCATTAAAGCTGATACCAGCAATGGAGGAACCCTTCAGCTGGGTCCTGGTGGATTGCGTGGGCCCACTGCCCCAGACGAAAGCAGGAAACAAGTACATCTTGACGCTAATGTGCACCGCAAGAAGGTTCCCAGAGGCTATTCCTTTAAGGACAATATCCACAGGGAAAGTAGTTGAAGAGATGATCGATTTCTTCGTGAAGGTCAGACTACCCCAGACGATACAGACTGATAAGGGATCCAACTTCACATCGAAACTCTTCAAAAGGGTGACGGAGCAGCTAGGAGTGACACATGTTCGGTCTAGCACCTACCACCCTCAATCCCAGGGAGCGCTGGAAAGATTTCATTCCACACCAACATGTTAAGAGCACATTGCGCAGAGCAGAAGCAGGATTGGGACTGTGGATTACCCTTTGTGCTATTTGCTGCGAGGAGCGCAGTGCAGGAATCATTAGGGTTCAGCCCCTTTGAGTTGTTGTACGGACGGTCAATGAGAGGACCCTTACAGATAGCAAAGGAGCGATGGGTAGAACAAGAAAACTTGCCCAAAGAAGCATCAGCGTACGTGGATCAGCTGAAAAGGAACCTAACCGAAGCGCAAGAATTAGTGCGGAAGAATCTGTCACAAGTGCAGAGGAAAATGAAGGAGAAATTCGATAAAAGAGCAAGGAGGAGAGAATTTGAGAAGGGTGAAGAAGTGTTGTTATTGTCACCCAATAAAGGGTCACCCTTCGACGGAAAATTCCAAGGTCCGTACACAATTTCACAGAAGATAGATGAGAGAAATTACCGAATTAACACTCCCGAAGGAAGGAAGAAGCAGCAGGGGAGCCACATAAATAGACTCAAAAAGTATATTCGCCAAGAGAGCCAACCCGTCTTAGCAGTAACCAGTGAAGAAGGTCAGTTGAAGGTGTCGAAACGAAAGAGGAGGGGCAGACAGGGAAGAATCCACCCCTTAAATTAAAGAACTCTGCGATTCTAAATGACCTGGAAGAAAAGCTGAATCATTTGTCAGGTTCTGAACGAGATGATTTAGAAAGACTGATAAAGGGATACCCAGGACTGTTTTCAGACGTCCCCAGAAAAACAACAATGACATCCACAGAGGTAAAAAAAAAAATGAAATAGTGCGGAAGGAAAGATACGCCGACGAAAGAAGGAAAGGAAAAGACGAGTAAAGAGAAGGTAACAGGACAAACCTTTTCATTTCCCCTTTCTTCTCTTAAAGAGATGAGATGAGATATCGTAGAAAGTGAGAAGGAGGGACACCCCCACCCTCTTTTCAACCCGTCGGTCGCTGAAAGCGGAAATCACAGTAGCATCGCAGTCATTAAAAGAGGGGAAAGAATCGGTAAGAGTTACCATGTCCTCTCCATACAAACCTTAGGTGAATGAAGAGAGAGCGACAATCCCCACTCTCTCTTAGCGAATGGTGCGGATCCAGTTGTGTTAGTGCATGTATGGAGGTCAACCGGAAGAGGGGATGACAGTGGCGCCCAAAAGGGACCCATGTGTGGGCAATTGTTGAAGTTTAAGGTTAGTTATGAGCCGAGATTCGCTGAGGAAAGGATGAAATTCTCATAACTCCGAGGCAAGACTCAGATCCTCGTAAAAAGACTCACTCGCAGGAAAGAAATCGGATCCAGTTGTGTTAGTGCATGTATGGAGGTCAACCGGAAGAGGGGATGACAGTGGCGCCCAAAAGGGACCCATGTGTGGGCAATTGTTGAAGTTTAAGGTTAGTTATGAGCCGAGATTCGCTGAGGAAAGGATGAAATTCTCATAACTCCGAGGCAAGACTCAGATCCTCGTAAAAAGACTCACTCGCAGGAAAGAAATCCCCCCCCCCAAAGGGGGATAAGATAAGTACCGTTCTTTCCTTAATTATTTCCTCTTCGAAAGTTGAAAGGCTTAAGAAAAAAAAAAAGGAAAACAGAAATGAACAAAACATTGATGATTGATTAAATGAAAATTAAATAGAAGACCTTTGGATGCACATGTGTCAAAGAAAAGGAAGGAGCAGATAATAAAAAAAAAGAAACGTTGAAAAAAAAAGGGATCCTAGAAAAAAAAGGGGGAACTACATAAAGAAGTTTAGCCCTGGCCAGGCTATATCGGAACTTTGTGTCAGAAGGAGACAGAGAGAGACATTTATTTATCGTTCTGTTTATTTTACTCTTTTGTTTGATTTGTTCATTTTGTATGATACGTCGATAAATGTTTGTCGTTGTTTAAAGATATGTATTAACAGATAGACATTGCAGTTAATTATTTTCTTTCTATCAATACTGTTGCACTGTGTGTCCCCCCCCCCCCAGGGCCAACCAGGAATCGATAAAATCCCACCATCCAATTTTGGATAATTGCTATCAACCTATAAATTCACCTCCGGATATACAAAACCAGGAGACGGAGAAGAATTTGGTGGTGTATGAAACCTATGTAGTGGCCCTCCCTGCCATTTCACTGGATTTGCGAGAAGCCCCCTCTTAGCAGACCCAGTGCAACATCACACTAGTATGTATTTGCATTTTTTTTTTTAAATGCAATAATTGTGAAAATGTCAAGCCACACATCTCACATGAATGTTTTCTTACCAGAGTGGGTCCCCATGTGAGTTTTTAACATTGAGTTTGTTTTAAATGCTATGCCACATACTTTACAGGAATAATTTTTATCAACAGTGTGTGTTTGTATGTGCCTTTTTAAATGTGATTTCTGTGAAAATGTTGAACTACATTGCTCACATGAATATGGCTTCTCACCAGTGTGTGTTTTCATGTGTCTTTCTAAAGTTGAGTTGAGTAAAAATGCTGAACCACACACTTTACATGAATATGGCTTCTCACCAGTGTGTGTTGTCATGTGTTTTTTTAAAGTTGAGCGTACTGAAAATGCGGAACCACACACTTCACATGAATATGGTTTCTCACCAGTGTGTGTTCGCATATGGATTTTTAAACTTGAAGACACTGTAAATGCTGAACCACATACTTCACATGAGTATGGTTTCTCACCAGTGTGTGTTTTCATGTGTCTTTCTAAAATTGAGGTCTGTGAAAATGCCGAACCACACACGTCACATGTATATGGTTTTTCACCAGTGTGCGTTTTCATGTGGTTTTTTAAGTGTGAGCACTGTGAAAATGCTGAACCACACACTTCACATACATATTCTTTCACACCTGTGTGTATTTTCATGTGTTTTTTTAAACTTGAGCAGTGCGAAAATAATGAACCACATACTTCACATGAATATGGTTTCTCACCAGTGTGTGTTCGCATATGATTCCTCAAAATTGAATGTACTGAAAATGCTGACCCACATACTTCACACGTATGTTTCTTACCAGTGTGCTTTTGCATGTGAATTCTTAAACATGAGTTGTCCGAAAATGCTGAATGACACACATCGCAAGAATATGGTTTCTCACCAGTATGTATTCGCATGTGAACTGTTAAAACTGAGGACTGTGAAAATGCTGCACCACACACTTCACATGAATATGGTTTTTCACCAGTGTGAGTTCGCATGTGTTTTTTTAATCCTGAATTCTCTGTAAATGCTTTACTGCACACTTTGCATTTATATGTTTTTAAATTTGAATATGTTTTTTCATCCATGTGTGTTGTCAAGTGATTTTTTAAATAGGATCTCCGTGTAAATGCCACACCACACACTTCACATGGATATGGTTTTTCTCCAGTGTGTTTCAGCATGTGTCTTCTTAAACTTGAAGATTCTGCAAATGCTGAACCACATTCTTGACATGAATACGGTTTCTCACCAGTGTGTGTTCGCATATGAATTTTTAAATTTGCAGACGCTGCAAATGCTGAACCACATACTCTACAGGAATATGGTTTCTCACCAGTGTGTGTCAGCATGTGTCTTATTAGACCTGAACAGCGTCTGAATGCTAAACCACATACTTTACATGAATATGGTTTTTCACCAGTGTGTCTCAGCATATGTCGTTTTAAACTTGTAGATGATGCAAATGCTGAACCACATACTTTACATGAATATGGCTTCTCACCAGTGTGTGTTCGCATATGGATTTTTAAATTTGAAGATACTGTAAATGATGAACCACATACTTTACATGAATATGGTTTCTCACCAGTGTGTGTCAGCATGTGTCTTTTTACACCTGAACACAGTCTAAATGCTGAGCCACATACTTTACATGAATACGGTTTCTCACCAGTGTGTATCAGCATGTGTTTTTTTAAACTTGAAGATTCTGCAAATGCTGAACCACATACTTTACATGAATATGGTTTCTCACCAGTGTGTGCTCGCATATGGATTTTTAAATGAGAAGACAATTTAAATGCTGAACCACATACTTTACATGAGTATGGCTTCTCACTAGTATGTGTCAGCATGTGTCTTTTTACACTTGAAGATGTTCCAAATGCTGAACCACATACTTTACATGAATATGGTTTCTCACCAGTGTGTGTTCGCATATGAATTTTTAAATGAAAAGACACTTTAAATGCTGAACCACATACTTTACATGAGTATGGTTTCTCACCAGTATGTGTTAGCATGTGTCTTTTTACACTGGAAGACATTCTAAATGTGGAACCACATACTTTACATGAATATGCTTTTTCTCCAGTATGTGTTCATGTGTGAACTTTCCATCTTGAATGTACAGTAAATACTTAATCACACACATCACATGAATATGCTTCTTCTACAGTATGTGTCTGTATGGGAAGTTTTATATGTAAACTGAAAATTCCAATCAATCTTCTTCACATGTGCAGGAACTGTCTCCAGAGTGTCCTTGAATATCTGATTTTCCATCAGAAATCCTCTTTGTGGGCATATTGATAATCTGCACAAGAAAATAAAATAATTTTAATGTCTTCTTACAAACAAGATTTAAGAGTGTTTAGAAATAATCTAAAATAAAAACAAACACATTTTAAAAGTTATTGTTTTTGGCTGTAGGTTTTGTCAGATTCTCAGGCATAAACTAAAAATTCAAAAACATAAGAATATAGTTTATTGACATAAAAATATCAAAGGAGTTCATTTGTTTCCCTCCATATTTAAAAATACTGAAAGTAGAAAATTCATTAATAAAGATTATATGTCCTTGAAATAATTACCATTAGAAATTTATGTTCAGTTTGGATTTCAATGAATTCCAGAATATCTCTTTCTATATCTTAAGTCATGAACAGAATGGACATGAAATCAGCAGCATAAGATGAATAAAACATGAATTAACCTTTACTACGCTAATTTCTTTCTAAAATTGTTCCCCTTGCCACTGCATTTTTTTGAGGGTGCAAAATCTTTAACACCTACTGTTTTAAAATTGTTATAACTTTCTTTGTTTTGTGTATAGATTTTATTTTTTGTATACTATTAAAAGAATGGATGAGTAACATTTTAATGTAATGCATTATGTATTTCATTACATTTTATATGCATGTTTTGATGCTGAAAAGAAAATAACTGAAACAAAATAAAAAAAACAAATACATTAACAATTTAATATACTTTAACTTTTATTACACCTTGCGGAGTTCTGGGGTGCAATAAGAAGCAAAATAGCTAAGAAGGCTTTCATTTCATCAAAAAGGTGACACACTTCTTCACATTTACATATGAGAAGACACTAGTATATGTTTGGTCTTTAATTCACCTGACTAGGATATTTGTCTCATTGACAAATAGTTATTATTTCATCATTTGTAAATAGATGAAATAATTCACCTTCAATAAGGCTTCCATAAAATTAGTCAGCCATGGATGATACTAGGCACTAGTTCTTATCTAGTGGACATCATCGCTTTCCTTCATGTCACTAGTGTGGTTATCATCTTCGACCACTTCACTGTCAATATCCACTTCAAAATCCTCATTGGCGTCTGAATCAAAGAAAAACTCCAGTAAAACAACTTTGTCGTATGTTGATGTGGCCATTTTTGTTTACCAAAAAAAATCACGTAAAAATTAACATGCTTTTACTCAGTGTTACACCTCATGTAGAGTCTAGGAGAATTTAAGATGGCATTGTAAAACAGAAGTTTAGTCTCATTCCAAAGTAGTAGTAGGTGATTTCTAGCTTAAAATACCAGAAATTGACAAGTGTTTATTTATAGCAACCCTATCAAGGTGACAGAATGCACCTAGAGCTGCAAAGGAAGAGAATTCTACAGTAACAATTTTTGCCTCCAGTGTGGTAATGGTTAACTTTATATAGGTATGATTTCTGTTTAATAAAAATGATGCCCTTACATTTCAATATTACAGAAATTAGAAGACAACAGATGTAGGAATTCAACAAGGAATCTTGATGAATTTTACATTGTGCAATTGATGAGGTTATAAAAAGAAGCATTTTCAGAAAAACAATGAGTTTTCCATTTACCCATATACCTTTCCAGGTATTTCTGTTTCTGCTCTACAATGTTAATTCTTTCCATCTAAAGAATCTTTGTTTATTCCTTGAGATAGATGAGAAACCCACATAAAAAAGGATAGTAATGATTTTATTTATAAGAGTTTTATGTTTCTTATGTCCAGAAGTGGAGTCCATAAAATGCTATCTTCAAAGCAGCCACCGTCTTGACCAAATGGGAATAAAATAAATAAAAACTATTGGGAACAAATGACATTTGGCCAAGACATTACATGCCTGTATAGTCACATTTAGAATTGAATGTGTTTCTGATACAGTCATTGCCAGGGTACTAGATGCCCATCAGTTTAGTTAGTCCTGAGCCCCATGTTGGTGGGTATACATTGTGATGTAGAGTAGAGGGAGTGTCATTGAAGAAGCAGTGATTGTAGTTTATGTGTTATTTCTTGGAATTACCTCCTGTCCATCTCATTACATCAAGAATTTCACTTGTCGTCCATTTTCTTGTTTCTCATTCCTTTCAATGATTTCTTTTGATGTCAGCAAGAGTTTTTTTCTCAAGATGTTTCTCTATGTTATCTTGAACTTCTTGACTACTTGATATTTGTAATTTTACACCTGCTTTGGATATGATTAAGAGGAAATTGTTCATATAATCATCATCTGGGTATAATTCAGAGTGCAGTACTAAATTTCAAAATAGGTTGTTAATAATCAAAAAGTGTGAGTTAATAATAATTAACATTTCAGGCTTACGCATAGATAGTTAAATGCAGAAAATAATGATAAAATTTAGAAACATCTCTTAAAAACTGGCTAATATTTTTCAAGTATCACCATGTATGTAAAAAGAAAAAAAAACATTATAATAATTTAGATATCATATTTGAAGTTAAATTTAATTTTATGTAAACAATAATAATGTAAAGCCAATCTGTTATAAAGGAAAAATAATTTTAAATATCAAATTTTTAAAGGTTTTTTTCTAGCAAAATATTAAATACTAAGTAGTGAAACAAATTAAAGTTAAAATCAAATAAAACTAATCCTTTTCCATTTGTCATGTTTTTTATAGAATGTCGGTGATCATGGTTTTAAAAAACATTCTGTTTTTGTTGATCTAAGTAACTCTTTTTCTGGTATCCTTTTACTTAGACTCATGAAATAACTTATTTACTATTGCTACCAATACATGTGAGCTTTAAGTTCAGCAAATATTCTTTCCTCATTATGATTTTCAAAAACTTTTGGTCTCCCTTTTTGACTGTTAATGTCAGTTTTACTCTGTTCATGGAATTCTCAGCATTTGTCAGCAAACTCATCTCTGTTGCTTCAAGTCTTTTTTCATCTATGAAATTGTCACATTTACTACCATATAGAAGAGCAGATATTATATAATAATATAATAATTTTTTCCTTCCACATTAATATTGATTTGCTAAAAAATGAGTATACATGATGATGAAATGCCCCAAACTTAATAAAAACAAAGTTTAATCATCAAAATATTTATGATATTTAGTTTAAAAAAAAATCAAAGGATGTTTTCATTATTAAATTATATTTTTAATCCTTTTGAGAATCTTCAAACTTTTGTTTAAAATTTTCTTTTTTCCTGCATCAATTTTAGTGTCTTTTGCAGTGAAAAACAAACTGATTGGGAAAGTCTTGCAAAAATCAAATAATTGTCAGATTTTAATGAGACATTCAGAACTTATTTACAAAGAAATTATATTATTTTTTAAATCTTTATTTTTTAGAAAATCTTGGTAAAAATATTTTTCTTTTTACATGTTACCCACCACTTATATAATTTTATGAAATTTTGACAAATTAATTTTTGTAGGGCTTAATGTTAGTTAGTTATAAGCAGTCATTAGAGAATTTAAATCATCAACTTTATTTTTGTAAAACAAGATCCCCAGTTACTGAAAATCTGCTCTGAATCATAAAATAAAAAATGCAATAAAACTAAGACATTATTTAATTAGAAAAGGTTTTAAATGCTTTAATGAATAAGCTATATTATCCACATGATTGTCTTTTCAATGAATTTTTTCAAGCATATTTTTTGGTTATTTACACTTATCACTTATTTTCATACATTTGAAAGTTAACTTTCTTCTTAAAAAAAATTACTTTGTTATTCTTTTATTTGTTGATGTTTTCATATATTTGAAAGTTAACTTTCTTCTTAAAAAAAATTATTTTGTTATTCTTTAAAAAAAAAATCACGTTACGGAAGCGCGTAGTGATTTCTGCAAGGAATTTCTGTAAAGGAAGTAAATAGGCCCAAATTTTATCATTACGCCAAAAATCTTTCCGCGGTAAATTACTTCTCAATAAGCCGGTAAGACGAAAGACCGAGAAGAAGTCCGATTATTTTCTGGTCGTTAACATCCAAAAAGGTAGGTTTCTTCATGATCTAATTGTTGATTTGAGTTCAGCATGGATATTTGCACGGAAATAAGACTATTTTGGTAAAATTTGAAGGGATATTAGCGCTCGGGAAACAAAATGAAAATTTACCCATCATAAAACTTTTCATGCAGCGAAACACATCTCAAAAAGAAATTTCTTGTTTAAATTCTTTTCGGTTCGAGGAGTAACGAAAACAAACGTGCCAATGTTTTAAAAATGTCTAAAAAGTTTATTTACATACGGAAATTAATTTTTTCTTCTCATTCTGATTGGCTTTAACTAGCTCATTGTCTTTCCAACAAAACCGAAAAATTCAAAGAAGGCATTTAAAATATATTTTAACTTTTAAGATTTTTTAAACGGTCAATGGCGGTACCTCGGCCATTTTTACGAAATGAAATTCACAAAAAAGGTAAACTAAAATTAAACTCCCCGGTCTCTTGTTTTAAAACAATTTTTCGATCGCGGATAAGATATTACTAATTATTTTAAGTTAAACCCTCATTTTTAATAAGTAGCGTTATAAATTTATTTGTTTACAATTTACATCAAGACTTAAAGTCTTAAACTATAAAAAAAATGTTTCTCTTTCTGTTCTGCAAAGCAAATGTGTAAGTAAATTAAATTAGAAAACTTTGTACTTACTTCTGTTTGTTTGCGTCTTATTTTTCTTTGTTGATCAATTCAATATTCTAAAAAGAAGGTGATGCTTTGGAGTTTTAAATAAAATATGTTCAATTTTCTGTAAAATAAACCTTTTGTTTGCAAACAAAATACAGCGGGAATCAAGGGAGATAATTCGTACACCACAAATTATCTTATTTTTTTCTGACACAAAGAATTGATCCACAGTTCACACACGTACGGCATATACCTCAGTTTTTAAATGCATTTCAAAAAATGAGAAACCATTTTATAAATAGTTTAAATGATTAAATCTTTAATTTTGTTTGACTAATCGTATATTCTTCGTAATATTTAATGTTCATCATTTTAAGTGGCTTAATGAAATGTTAAGTTATTCAGACTTTCAATTTTTCTGTTGTTCAGTCTCTCTCTACTAACTACCTACGTTTATTTTCTTTGCTTAATTTTTTCCACAACGAAAGTAAAAGTTTAACATCCCCTTTTAAAATACCCTCAAATTATCCGATTCAAATGAACTGTTCTGAACTCATTATTCATTCATTCATAATGAATAGGTTAAAACAAATTTTTGGGGTGGTATGTTTCAGATTTTTTGATGGCTGGGTGTGTAAAACAACAAAAAACTAAAAAAAAGCGTTCAGGTTATATATTCGTCAAATCAAGTAATTTTTTTTTTTTTTTAGTTCTGTTGAAGTTCCCAAACATCAAACTCTCAACAAATCACTCAACACTCCTCCATGTTATTATTTTTTTTTTTTAAGTAAACTAATAGTCATTTCATTTCAGAATAATTTGAAATTTTAATGTTTAGATTAGCTAGTTTTTCTCAAATAATGTTTCAGAAAAGTATATTTTATTTTTTAGACATTTTAACGAGAATTATGCTGCATTGTCAGATATATCAAAATTGGAGAATTTTGATGGATTTTTTAAGTAAAAAAAAAAAAAAAGATTCCGATCATTTTAAATTCGGTTTGAAATACATGATGTATTTGGTTGATTAAGATTATTAATTTCAATAATTAAAACTAGGATTAAAGTTTTAAGGAAGATTTTTCATTTTTTTAAATGCCTAAAAACTAAGTTATCGATTCTTTTTCTTTTCAGCATTGCCTATAGCATCTATTGCGTGTAAGTAATTACGGTAAAATTAATATAGTTTCTATGAATTATCTCCCTTGGCTCCCGACAGTTCTTAAGACATTTTTTGTGAACAATATCTTTATTTGGGTAATTTGCAGTGTAATCCCCGCGGAAAATTAATGGATAGCGGCTAGTATTGAGGAATCAGAAAGCCGAGTTCGAATTCTAGTCGAATCCATTACATTCACTTGCTAATTAAATACCCTTGGGAAAGGTATGAATCCTCTTCTTCCCCCAGGACAGACCGGGTTCTATAGCCTTGGATGGCAACAGGTCTACTGCAGAAAGAATTGGCAACCTACTGCGGGAAAAAATCTGCCTCCTAAGTCATGTTTTGGAAGATACACGATCGCTTAAGCATGTATCACGCATGGCACATAACTGACTGAATCCCCATGCTCAGTTTCTAATAAACAATTCCCGAATAGTTATATTTAGGTGTAAAAATTTACATGACAATAAAATTTCGGACTCATTCGTGTCGCGGCTACAGCACGGCTGGTATTATTGGTGTTGTTTACATATATTTGCCTCGGAGTAATCACGAGCGGAAGCTTCCCTTGTCTTGATTATTGGGCACACAATGTGCAAACTTTATGTGAAATTTTAAAAAAAGCGTGATTATATACAAAATAAAAAAAATGGTAGAAATGAAATAAGAACAAATTTAAGATTCAACTTTTTTTAAAATTAAATTTTGGAGTTAATTAACTTAAACAAATTTACCAAATCCCTACCCCTAACCCTTACGCAGTAATTGAGACGAGTAAGATCAGTAAAAATGCTGCTAAGTAAGCTTCCGCATGATTGCTTTGAGGCAAATGTATGTAAACAATGGCAATAATGGCGGACGGATCCGACGTGAATGAGTCCGAAATTTTATTGTTGATAACTCCAAAACGGTAGATTTTTAGCAAAATTTCTTTGTTCTTTTCGAATTAAGCATGTACATTTATACTTAAATGTAACAATTATCTTCCTTTGACTGTAATTTTGTCCAGAAATAATATTGGGCTGTTTATCATAAATCGGAAGATGATCGATGTTCTGTAATTGAGAAGTTGCAGTGATAAGCAATACTTTGCTATGAAATAAACAAAGTTGAGTATGAAGGTGAATGAGTGAATGTCTGAAAGTTTGAATTATGTTAAAAAGTAACTTTAGAACTTCAGACGATAAAGTGACCAGGATTTGTTTAGCAACTGGTTTGTGGTCATGATGCTCACTAGTGAGATGAGTTTGCGTGCTGAATTTATTTACTTCGGTGGACATGTGATAGGCTCCAGGAAATTGGCGCCAAAATATTTAATTCGATTATGAGATGAAAAATAGATGTGAGTTGGTGGAATGGGGATGCCCACATGCTACTTTATGAACTGATCAGCAAGTGAATTCTTGGAAAATATGTGTGGAGCTGGTTTTATACAAGAACATCACTGTGATGCACAGATTTTAACAAAATCTCATAATGATCAACTTTTAGCTGGTGTTTACACAGAAGTGTAGAAGTATAATTCTACACCTCCACTAATTCAGTATATAGATAAGGTTAAAAAATTTTAAACCTTATGTATATACTGAATTCTACACTTCTGTACAAACACCAACTAAAAGTTGATATAGGTATATTTAATAATTCGCCAAAAAAACTGCATAGCATGATGAAAAAAGTCACCCAAGCTTAATAAAAACAAAGTTTTATCGCCAAAATATTTATTATTGTTAATTAAGAGGAAAGACTAAAGTATTTTTTAAAGATTTTTAATTCTTTCTAGCATGTTCGATTTTTTTTTGATAATATCTTGTTTTTTTTTTTTTATGTCAGTGGTCACATAATATTTAGCATGTTTTTTTGTGCTTTTTTTCACTTGAAAAACATTTTAATTTTGAAATTCTTGCAAAAATCAAATAATTGTCAGATTTTAGAAACTTTCAGAACTTACTCAAAAATTTTTACATCTGTTACCCCACTACTTAATTTTATGAAAACTCGACAATGTGTATTTTTGTGATTTTTTTTTTTTAATCAAATGCAGAAAACTTTGAAGAATATAAATCATTGATTTTTTATTTTTATTTTGTAAATCGAGAAGAGTTTCTACCCAAAATTGTAAAATACAAAACCCAATAAAACTAAGACATTATTTAATTAGAAAAACTTTTAATGGCTTTTATTAATAATATATGTTAAAGACATTATTGTCTGAAGCCAAAATATGTTTCCAATGAAAAATGAAATTTTACAAGAATTGTTTTGCTTTTTTCAATTTTTAATACAAAATATGATAAAGTTGTTAAATATTTTAAGATTAAGTTTGAATATGTGTCTTTCTAGATATGCTCTTATTAAAAGATCTTAAATTTGAAAGTTTTTAAAATCGTCAAAGCATTTGTATTTTTAAAATAATTTGTTAATATGCCAACAAATGTATTAAAAACATTTCTTGCAAAACTATGGAGGCACAATTCAGAAATAATGTCATGTGTTTTAAGAGTTGTTTCTCTTGATAGTGAGGATCCGGACTCATAATTTGCACTGATTTTGTGTCAAATTCTCTGACTGAACATCATTGCATTTTCAAAATTTTGTTTTCTTTTTTTACATATTTCATTAAATATTTTCTTTTCATTTTTTAAATATGATCATTTTTTTTTCTTTTTTAGTGAAATATCCTATAATCATTTTTTTTCTTTTTAGATTCAATTTTAGGGACAGAAACAGTGCAGTCTTTGGACATATCTTTGTTAAAAAAAGTACCTAAAATAATTGAAAAAATATTAGAGTTTTGACAGTATTTAATTTTTAAGAATTACTTTATAGTTAAATAAGCTGGTTCATTTAAAATTTGAAAATACTGTCATGTTTGATAAATTGCCCTGATATTAGTTGTCGATACATCAACGTAAATGTCAATTCACAGATCCAAAACAAATCCCCATGGTTAGATATGCTTCTCTTATTTCCAACTAAATTTTTTCTGCTAAAAAATTAAGTAATGTTTGTTTCAAATTACATTAAGTATACTTTAAATTTTCTCATTTTCCTAAAATAACTTTCGAAAAAAGTATAATTGAATTTTACACGACCTTTAAACAGAGAATTTCACTTTTGTTTACAAAGTTGTCAAAAATAGCTGACATGATTGATTATATGTAAATTTTGCTGACTCAGAAAAAAACAAGATTTTTAACTAAAACGTGCTAGGACCGATTAAAAAATTCTGAAAAATAATCAAAAATACTTTGGCTTTTCCTCTTTAATAACATAAACATTTAGACAGTAAAACATTGTGTATAAAATTTGGGGCCCTTTTCCCTCAGGGTGTGCTCTTTTTTAGCGAAGTATTAAATATACCTATTTAAAATGAATTTTTACAAATGAAAAAAGCTTTTTTGAACCTTTCATTTTAGTCCTAATTGAAAGCTAAAGGATTTAAAATTTATTATTTCCAGTAAGTTAAATACTCTGTGGTATATTTCAAAGAGAAATTATATTGATCGGAATCAATTTTATTTTTTTCATTAAAATCGACACCTTTGTAAAAAAAAAAAAAAAAAAAAGTAGTTCTCGGTTTTAAAAATCTTGCAAAAACAAAATATATATTTCTGAAGCATTTTTGAGAAAAATTAGCAAATTAAAAGTTAAATTAATCTGATTTCAAATAAATATTACTTATAGCATAAGATATTGTATACAAACATTTCTTAACAATGGTACCTTGTTTTCTGGTGTGTTAATTGACTTATTTACATTTAATTGACAGCTGAACAAACATAGTTAAGTAGGGTGGAGCAGACAATAAAGTTTGAATTTTTTCGCCGTAAGGGTGACAAGCCTTAAAACATGTGACCTTTAAATGCTAACTTTATCAGGTTGTACATCCCTACCTCAGAAATTCTGCACATAATCACACATACAAAAACAAATTGAAATTCTTTTTAAAATATTCGGGGTCGTCAGATTTTAATAAGCTTTTATATGATTAGTAAATTTAGTTTTAACAATATTTCCTAAGAATTATCTCATTGAAAATGAATTTTAAATGATTTAAAATCTTTCTAAATTATTATATTTAAAATTGCAAAAAAATGAAAATAAATGTTTTAAAAATTCATTTTTCCTTGAAAAATCTTTTTCCTTCAGACAATTTTGTCTTTAATATATATTATTTTTAAAAGCAATTAAATCTTCCCTAATTAAATAATGTCTTAGCTTTATTGTGTGTTTTTTTTTTTTTTTTACAATTCAGAATTGATTTTTGGTAAGACTGGGTCCAATTTTGCAAAAATAATTTGGTGATTGAAATTCTTCAAAGAATTCTGCTTTTTACTAATATAGTCACTAAAAAATCACCAACAAATTTCTGAAGATTTTATAAAATTAAGGGGCAGAAACACATGTAAAAAAAAATATCAAGATTTTCTAATAAAGTAATTTCATTCATTTGTGAATAAGTCCTGAAAGTTTCATTAAAATCTGACAATTATTTAATTTTTGCAAGAATTTCCAAATTGTGTCTGTCACCACAAAAAAGAGGCATAAATTTGCTATGCTTAGAGTTAATAAAACAGCTGATACACGAAAAACAAGCAGTGCAATAATCAAGAATTTGTAACCTATGTTTAAAATTAAATTGTCTTATGCAATGTAATTGGCCCTGATCTGTCATCTCGTCTGCAGTCGCTCTCTCACAGACGCGACGTTGCCTCGCTCTGTCTTTTTTGCAAATACTTTCATGGTAATTGCTCCGAGGAGCTGCTTTCGCTGGTTCCTAGGTCTCATGAATTTAAACGAACTACGAGGCTGGCATCCTGTTCCCACCCCTTCACCGTTGAAACTGTTAGATGTAGACGTCTCTTCTACTCCAAATAGCTTCATGTCTCGCACATCTCGCCTGTGGAACTCCCTTCCTTATTCCTGTTTCCCTGACAAATACAATCTCCAACTATTTAAGTGTAACGTCAATCGACATCTCCAGTTGCCTTGATCTATCCACTTCCCTTCTCCACATCCTTTCACCTTTCATTCCTATCTGCTCTCGCTCCAAATCTTCTGTAACCCCCTTGCCTTGGTCGATCCACTATCTTTCTCCACATCCTCTCCTTTACCACTCCTATCTGCTCTTCCTCCAAACCTTCTGTAACCCCTTGCGTGCTAGTGGCTTCCAGCCTTGCTTGGGGTGATAAGCTTTAAAAAAAAAAAATAAAAAAAAACTTTATGTAACCAATAATTGAATAATTCAAGAATGTAATTTTTTGTTCTATATGTTTTTATTACCCTTAGTATAATGAGTAATTTTACTTTTTTATACTCACTGAATGGGAGATATGAATTTTTTTTTCTTAATTGATTTCACCCTAGTCAAGGTAGTAAATACACCAAGATGCAAGTGGTTACTGGGTGTAGAAGAGTTAGAAACAGGAACATTACTAAGTAGAGAGAACAGAGGAAGAGTAATCAGGACAGCAGATAGTGATTGACATTGCATTTATATTTTTGAAGATGAAAGTTGGCTGGAAAGCATGGAGCCAGAAGAGAGTTCCCCAAGTGTGAAATGTGAGAAAAGAAACTGTTAGCATTTAGAATTTATGGTTATATCCAGCCAGCTCACCTGTCAATTGGGGAGACCTTGTTGCCAGTCTAGTACTGCGCTTAAATTCAAAAAGCCTAGGCACCATAGCAGAGAGCTTATCCAAACAAATACTATGAAAGTATTTATAAAAAAGGCAAAAGGGAGGCAACCATATGGCAGTGGGAAAGTGATGCCAGATTGGGGTCAATAATACTGCTGATTCTTCTTTGGATTTTATCAAGGAACTCAAGATAAATAGCAGGTGCACCATGCCATATGCGGTAACAATATTCTAAGCATGGATGAATGGTAGACTTATAAATATATAAAATAGACTCTGGAGAGAAAAACCTACTCACATGATACAGTGAACCAACCTTCCTGGCAGCTGACCTAGCAATGGATGCAATATAGTTGATGCTCTACATATTAACTGAGAACATTAGCCAAGAAGGCTCAGTGTGTCACTTTCCTGGAGGTTAGCATTAGCCATGCTGATGGAAGGCAGACAGAGTTCTCTCAAATGTTTAACAGAGAACAGTTCACTTTTGGAAGCATTAAAATTAACAAGCCATCTTTTGCCCCTGTTAACAACAGACTGAAAGTCATTTTGGATATCAGGTGCCATTTTGATCTTATCAAACTGATCAGACTTACTATCAAGATTGGAGTATATATGGAATAAATTTCAAATACTTTGTACATATTGGTTCTAAGTAGGATAGAACAGCTTTGTTGACTTCATTGGAAACAATAAAACTTTCAATATTGATTACTGGAAGGATTTTATAACTGAAACTGGTATCATTCAATTGTGATCTACAACAAAGAAAATGTAATTATAATTTATTGGTGGGAAAACTATCTAATAGATGCATCAAAATTGACAATAATAACAGCAAAACAAAACACTGGATATCAATATTTAATAAAGTGGCAGCCAAATTACCACACCACTATAGAGAAATGGATTATGGAAAAAACAGACATAGATTTCGAATTAAAATATTTTAAATTGACATTCAGGCAGACTAAAGAATTTTATAATCTTGTGATAGGTGCATGACTTCGACATTTGCGCCAATACACAAAAAGATTTCAACATTAGATAAGATTAATGAAATATTTTAAGAGAGTGAGAAAAATTGAATACAAATTTAAAATATGGATTTACTATCATACTGAAGATTGGTTTGCATTATACAGGTGATTGAAATTGCTGCTCTTTTCTTAAGGTGTGGGTGACACCAGTATTGTAGATTTTTTATAGTGAATGAAAATATCATATCTTGAGGTTTTATTTACTAAATCTAATGAGATTATGGTCATGTTGTGCACAACTAATTAATTGCTTCAGGTGGGAAATGAAAAGGCATTTTATTCACTGATAAAACAGTTATTTCCACCTCAAATACTTGTAATATTAGTCTCCTCCAAATTACCTTTCCATTAATGAATATTGATTGATAATGAATATTGATATGTTTTTCTTTTAAAATGTTGTTGACAGCTGATTCCCTCAGGAAGGTCTTTAATGAAAATTATAAACAAAGTAGGACCAAGGATGGAGCCCCGGGGGACACCTGCATTAATATGAAATGAACTGGAATTGTGGAAACAGTGTGTCTTTTGTGTGAAAATGTGTGTGACACAGATGTATGTTGTTTCATGTATGCGTAGAAATTGCATCAGTCAGCTGCAGGAAAGCTAGCTTGCTATTGTTGACGCATTTTTTTATGCATGAATATTTCTAAGAACTTTTTTGTAATATTTTTGCTTGAATAAATATGTAAAAAATGTGAGTAATTAATTAAGTATAGGAATTTCAGTTTTGTATAACAAACCCCTGATCGGTTAACTGAAAAACTAAACTAACTGTTGTATCCTTAAAGAGGTTACAAACAGACAAAGGTGGTACTCAAGTGGAAGGAACAGCAACCTGGGCGTAGATCAAAGAGAGGTTTATTGTAAAAGAGAATACACTACTGAAAGACAGGGAATCGGTTAGAAAGCTAGTAATTCCCAAAGCAAGTCTGCCAGGTATATCCTTTGCACACTATATATATTTACTGATATAGTCAGTCCACATAGGCAATAGGACATTCTATTACAACACTAACCAACTAAAATTGATCATTTTTTATCAGCTCTATAAAAAAAACAAAAATGGATTTCTTAATTTCTTATTGGTTAATAAATATTTTCCCAATTTTAAGTAGGGAAAATATTGTTGATCATATTCTAAATTCAAAGAAAACTGAATGTCTCGTATGACATTGCTGATATATTTGAATACACAAACTCGGATTTCTGGAGCTGATCCTATATATAAATGAGTTAATCTCTAAGTTTAAGAAATCTCTGGCATTTTTCTACTACAATTCAGAAACTGAGCTCCACATCTATGCCACAAATAATGTAAAAATTGCTAAAAGGGAAAAATAAAATAAGTTTTATAAAAATGACATGAAACATAACTTGTTTAAAAATCCTGACATATGTCTTTATATAATAAAATAAACTCGTGTGATGAACAGCAATGGGATGAATTTCAAAATTGCCATGAAAAATTACATGTAATTTAAAAAAGAAAATAATGTTTTATTAAATTAGACAAGCACCAATTCTCAAAAAATAATTGTTTTCTGAGTTTTATTGTGCTATTTTTGGCAAGATACAGGCCAAATGTTCCATGTCTCACACTTGATGTTGCATAATTTTTTTTACTGAAATATTATCTTAAGGCATTTCTTTTTATATGACTAAAAAATTTGGACAAACATCTCCTAAATTAAAAGAATACACATGATATCAAATAGACAGTATAAAACATACTCTCCAAAAATATTTACCCAAAGTTTTTAATAAACAACCTATTCAATAAAAAATTAATTCATTAATGAATAATCTTGAAAATTTTGCCTGAATCCCCTCATTTTTTGCTAATATTTTAGAACAAGTGAGTGTCATATTTTTTTTATTTCATTGTGAAGAGAAGTATCCATTTGCAATTCTATCCATCTGAAAAAATGCAGCAAAAAGTAAAATAAAACCTAAAGTAATATGGAAGACCAGCAGTGAATTTGTTATTTATATTTAAAAATGAATTTTATTTAACCTTATATTTTAAGAATGTAAATTTTTGTAATATATCAAAAATTTTTTACTAATTACACTATGTTTAATAAAAGTGTATACACTTTTATCAAACATAGTATAATTAGTAAATTTGAAGACATTAAAATGATACCTAATCAAAAATATGACGTAAATGTAATTTGCATTAATGTAGGTAGCATCAAAGAAAAGCGATACCAAAGTTTTAAAATTAAATTTTAAAAATAAAAAAATCTTTCTTGAAGCTTTTAGTTTAATTTTTATTTCAAGCTAATAGATTAAATTTAATATTTCTAATAAGCAAAATATTTTGTTGTATTTCAAAACGAATATAAATTGATTGGAATGATTTTTTTATGGCTGATTTTAGCCATGTATACAATTCTCTCAGTATGATGTAATTCTCTTCATTAAAATTTTTTTTCAAATATAAAATATACTTTTCTGAAACTTTATATGAGGAAAATTAGCTTATTTTAAGTTTCTGTAAAATCTGGTCATGTGTCACACATGACCAGATTTTACAGAAACTTAAAATAAGCTAATTTTCCTCATGTTCCCAAATATTTTAATTAATTTATTATTATTTTATTCCCTTTTTTTTTTTTATTAAGTGGGTGGCTGCTTTCAAGATATCATTTATGGGCTTCACTTCTGGTCATAAGAAACATTAAACACTTATGTTTTAAATAAAATCATTACTATCCTTTTCTATGTAGGCTTCTCATCTATTTACCTAGATGACAAAACAGTTTCTTCAGATGGATAGAATTAAACATTGTAGAGCAAAAACAGAAATGCCCAGAAAGGAATATAGGTAAATGGAAAAGTCATTGTTTTTCTGAAAACTGTTCTTCTTATGACCTCATGAATTGCCCAATATTAAAATACACAGGGTTGTACATGACCTGGAAACAGTAAAAAGTCCTGCTAAATTGACTGGTCCTTTTCCAAGGCTTGAAAATGTCCTTGGAAAAAAAAAAAAACAGCAATAGCCCAAAAGCTCCTTTAAAAGTTCTGGACTTTTCTAAACTGGGCTGCCCACTGGGTTTCCCATTTTTCTCAATTCATGGAAGTCAAAATGCCAAATCACAGAAATCTGGGTTTTTTTTTACAATCACAAATTGTCTTTTAAGAAAAATATTTTTTTTAGTTGTCATTGATATTTGGTAAATTGGAAAAGGAGCTGAATGCTAAACTAGATGAAGTGAAAAAAATGGTAACATCATTGTGTTCTGTGCCATGTTCAACAAAAGCCATGAGTAGTAGGGGTAGCTGAAATGTGTAGTGAAAATTTCTATTTGTAGTTCTATTCATTAAAACTATTATACTTCACAGGAAATGTGCAGCAGTCAAGAATTTGTGGCATTCACAAACCATAATAGTCTAGATAGCTAAAATGTGTAGCAATAAGAATTAAAGTGTGTCATTCAAAGTTTTCAAGTATAGTAGAACTCCAAACTGTAGAATGTTATACAAAATGTGTAGTATAACCAGGTCTCAGTTGTGTTTTAGCCTTTAATACTTGGATAGCTTCACTGATTTCAACTGATCATGTGACATGGATTGTAGCTTTTCTTTGAACACTGTATCTGTCAAACTATTAAAAAATAAATGATAAAATTGATGACCATTCATTTTGTGTATGTGTGTGTGTGCATGCGCCAGTTTCAGTTCTTGAAACTTCTTAATAGAGTTTGTTAAATGTCCTGGATTTACTCAGATCTGTTGGAACTCTGAAAGCACCATGATTTTTTGTTGAATTCTTATGTCTGTTGTCTTCAAATTTCTGTAATATTGAAATGGTAATGCATTATTTTCATTAAACAAAAATCATGCCTATATAAAGTTAATTCATATTTTATTCATCTTATGTTCATGATTTCAAGTTCATTCTGTTTATGACTTAAGATGTGTAAAGATATATTCTGAAATTCATTGAAATCCAAACTGAACATAAATTTCTAATGGTAAATATTTCAAGAACATATAATCTTTATCAATGCCTTTTCTGCTTTCAAAGTTTTGAAATCTTGGGGGAAACAAATGAACTCCTTTGATGTTTTTATGTCAATATTATACTGAGAAACTATACTCTTATGTTTTTGAATTTTTGGTTTTCATATTTGAGAAGCTTACAAAACCAACAACCAAAAACAGTTTTTAAAATATATTTATATATTTTAGAGTATATTAAAAAAATGTTATTTTCTTGTGCAGATTATCAATATGTCCATAAAAAGGATTTCTGATGGAAAGACAGATATTCACGTATACCTTGGTAACAATCCCTAGTAATGTGAAGACGATGGATTGGAATTTTCATAAAGTTTACATTTAAAATTTCTCATACTGCAGAAAAAGTATATTCATGAGAAGTGTGTGGTTCAATATTTCCTGAGAGTTCAAAGTAAAAAACTTGTATGTGGACACACTCTGGTAAGACATCATGTTCATGTAATGTATGTGGTTCTGCATTTGCAGTGTCTTCAAATTTAACAGCACGCATGCAGATACACACCAGAGAAAACCATGCTGTTGTGTGGAGCAGGATTTTCACAAAGATTTAATTTACAAAAACACTTGAAAATATATGTGAATAAAAAAACATATTTAAGTCACTTAGGTGGTTCAACAATTTCACAGATCTGTTTTAAAAATGCAAACACATACTGATGTGATGAGTATAGTTCAACTTTTACAGAAAATTCAACATTAAAAGCTCACATGCGAAAACGAACTGGTGAAAAACCATATACATGTGAAATATGTGGTTTAGCAATTTCGCAAAGGTGGGGTTTAATATCTCACATGCAAACACATACTAAAGAAAAACCATATTCAAGTGAAATGTGTGGTTCACAATGGTAAGGTTTAAATTCTCATATGCAAACACATACTAGCATAAAAAATATTCATGTGAAATATGCGATTCAACATTTAGATTTTCTCCCAGATTAAAAAGATACATGCTAATACATATAGGTTGTTGGTTGGTTGATTTTTTTATGGCATATCAACCTCAGTGGGTCATTTAATGCCAACAAAATTTTGAAATATATTTTGATTGGTTTAGTTTGTTTTACAGAATATCAACCTCAATGGGTTATTTAATGCCGACAAAATTTTTATTGCTGGTAATATTTTGTTTTGTCAAAAATCTATTTCTGGTAATAATTTTTTCCTTCAAAAATGTATTGCTGGTTATAATTTTTTTTCCAAAAAGTATTGCTGGTAATTTTTTTTTTTCAAAAATGTATTGTTGGTAATATTTTTTTTTCTTCAAAAATGTATTGCCGATAATATTTTTTTTCTTCAAAAATGTATTGCTGATAATATTTTTTTACAAAGTATTGCTAGTATTAAAACCTATTTTTACACTTTCATACTGTTTTTACCCCAGTTTTGGGGTTAACTATTTGCCCATTGCTGGGACCCTAACAGGTGCTACCATCCTGGGTCAGGGTGGACCTGGGAACACCAGCAATTAAGAGGTGGTTCCACACTCCTCAAAACTTGCTGATCAGGGGCCTTGCTGCTGAATGTAGTTTATCGCCTTACCCAGGATGCAGATGTAGTTTCTCGTCATACCCAGGACGCGATACATATAGGTGAGAAACCATATGTGAAGTGTGTGGTTCAGCATTTTCACAGAGTTAAACTTTAAAATATCACATGACAAGACATACTGGTGGGAATATGCATGTAAAGCATGTAACATAAGCAGTTCAACATTTTCACTGAGGTCATGTTTAATAAGGCACATGCAAACACTCTGGTAAGAAATCATATTCAAGCAAAAATATGTGGTTCAGTATTTACATCAAATTCTGCATTAAAAAATCACATGCACACATAATGATGAGAAACCATATTCATGTGAAGTGAGTAGTTCAGCATTTTCACAGATATCATCTTTAAAATGTTACATGAGAAGACACAACTGGTGAGAAATCATATTCATGTAAAGTATGTGGTTCAGCATATTCAAACAATGCAAATTTAAAAAGACGTGTGGACTCATAGTGGTGGGAAACCATATTCCTGTGAAGTGTGTGGTTCAGCCTTTTCACATTGTTCAAGTTTTAAAAAATCACATGATAAGATACACTGGTGAGAAATATGCATGTAGAGTGTATGATTCAGTCTTTTCACAGAGTTCAACATTAAAAATTCACATGTGAAAACATACTGGTGAGAAACCATATTCATGTGAAATATGTGGTTCAGTATTTTCACAAAGTTCAAGTTTAAAAAGACACATACGGATTCATATTCGCAAGAAATTGTGTACATGTGAAGTATGTGGTTCAGCATTTTCAAAGATTGCAATCTTAAAAAGTCACATGCAAACACATACTTGAGAAAACCATATTCATGTGAAATATATGATTCAACATTTAGATTTTGTTAACTTAAATCTCACCTGCTGATAAATACAGGTGAGAAACCATATTCACGTGAAGTGTGTGGTTCAGCATTTTCATGGATTTAAAATTTAAAAATTCACACAAGAATGTACACTGATGAGAAACCATATTCATGTAAAATATGGGACTCAGCCTATGCATGGAATGCAACATTAAAAATTCACATGCTATCACATACTGGTGAGAAACCGTATTCATGTAAAATATGTGGTTCGTCATATTCATACAGTTCAAGTTTTAAAAAACACACACAAATTCATATTAGTAAGAAAGCATATAAACATGAAGTGTGTGGTTAAGCATTTTCACTGAACTCAAGGTCAAAAAGACAAAAAGCACATACTGGTGAGAAACCATATTCACATGAAATATGTGGTTCAGCATTTTCACAGAGATACATTTAAAAAGGCACATATAAAGACACACTGATGTGAAAAATTATTCCTGTAAAGTATGTGGCATAGCATTTAAAACAAACTCAATTTTAAAAACTCACATGGAGACCCATACTGGTAAGAAAACATATTCATGTGAGGTGTGTGGCTTAGTATTTTCACAAACATCGCACTTAAAAAAAACATGTAAACACATGCTAGTCAGAAATTAGATTCAAATTGATATATGTGGTTTAGTGGTATATTGTCTTTGGAATGTTACATGAGAACACACACTGGTTAAAAACAATATTCATCTGATGTGTGTGATGCAGCATTAACACAAAGATCACATTTAAAATGATGCATACAAACCTGTTTTAATGAGAAATATTTATGTGAAGTGTATGGTTCATTCATCATTTTCAATGAATTTAACTTTAAAAATCACATAAAGACACTAGAGAAAAAAAACATTCATTATAATGTATGGTCCAACATGGGAGTCAAACTTTAAAAAATCTCTCAGTAGAAAACATATTCATCTGAAGAGTATGGCTCTATATTTCAAAATTAAAATATTTCAAATTGACATTCAGGCAGACTCAAGAATGTTTATATTCTTGTGATAGGTAGATGTCTTCAACATTTGCACCAATACACAAAAAGTTTTCAACAGTTTTTAATGAGAAATTTTAAAAGAGTGAGAGAAAGAGTGAATACTAATTTAAAATATGGATTTACTATCATACAGAAGATTGTTTTGTCTTATAAAGCTGATTGAATCTACTGCTCTTTTCTTAAGGTGTGGGTGATACCAGCATTCCAGATTTTTTATCATAAATGAAAATATGAAGTCTTGAGGTCTTATTTACTAAATCCGATGAGATTATGGTCATTTTGTGTAGTGATCAACTAATTAATTACTTCAGGTGGAGAAAGAAGGGGTATTTAATGACGCTTATTAAACTTCAGTTATTTCCATCGCTAATACATGTCTTCTCTAAAATACCTTTCCATTAATGAATGTTGCTATGTTTTTTGATTAATAATATTTTTTGTAAGTTTTATTGTTTCAGTCAGCAAAGCTCTTGTATCATAATTTGGACCAATGTGGAGAAAGTATTTAAAATTTGTTCCATGTACATTCATTGCCATCTGCTCGTGTAAAGCTCTCTGTTTAAAATGCTTTTCAAGATAGCAAGTTCCATTCACAGCTACTTCCTCAGAGCTGTTACTTTGTAGAGCTCCCAAAGTATACTTCCCTGATAACTACAATCTTGTTTTATTTAAGTCTAGGGTCAACTGATTCTAAATGTCCTCATAATATGTGCATCTTACTTCCTTCATTCCCACTCCCCTTAAAAAAATCTCACTCAGTAATCCTCTGCCTTGAGTGTCTCTTGGGCCTTGTATCGGGTGGACTTAGCAGCAAAGAAAATAAACTGGACACTTGAAGATGTGATTGTCTTACAAAGTGATTTTATTCAGTGATTCTGTACCTTGTTATGCCAAATATATTAGAACATTGTTATGTGCATTAAAATCATCCTTTCTGGGTGTGTTTGTCTTCATCTTGAAGTATGACAGCATGTGTGACTTCTTAAAATCAATTCGTTTCAGCTGTCATTTAACTACTACCCAGTCTGATCACAATTATGCAAAATTATGGAATAAATTTCAAATAGTCTCTACATATTGGTTCAAATTAGGATAGAGCAGCTTCGTTGACTTCTTTGGAAACAATAAAACTTTCAATATTAATTATTGTAAGTATTTTATAACGGCAACTGGTATTATTCAGGTGTGATCTACAACAAGGAAAATATAATTATAATTTATTGATGGGAAAAATAATAGTTGCATCAAAATTGACTATAAATAATATATAATAAATATACATATATATTATATATATATATAATATAAAATAAATATACATATATATTATATATAATAAATATACATATATATTATATATATATATAATATAAAATAAATATACATATATATTATATATAATAAATATACATATATATTATATATAATATATAATAAATATACATATATATAATATATAATAAATATACATATATATTATATATAATATATAATAAATATTATATATAATATACATATATATTATATATAATATATAATAAATATTATATATAATATACATATATATTATATATAATATATAATAAATATTATATATAATATACATATATATTATATATAATATATAATAAATATACATATATATTATATATAATATATAATAAATACACATATATATTATATATAATAAATATACATATATATTATATATATATAATAAATATACATATATATTATATATATATAATAAATATACATATATATTATATATATATAATAAATATACATATATATTATATATATATAATAAATATACATGTATATTATATATATAATAAATATACATGTATATTATATATATATAATAAATATACATGTATATTATATATATATAATAAATATACATATATATTATATATATAAAATAAATATACATATGTATTATATATATATAATAAATATACATATAAATTATATATATGTAATAAATATACATATATATTATATATATAATATATATAATAAATATATAATATATAATGAATATACATATATATAATAAATATATATAATGAATATACATATATATTATATATATAATATATATAATAAATATATATAATGAATATACATATATATTATATAATAAATATATATAATGAATATACATATATATTATATAATAAATATATATAATGAATATACATATATATTATATATATAATATATATAATAAATATATATAATGAATATACATATATATTATATATATAATATATATAATAAATATATATAATGAATATACATATATATTATATATATAATATATATAATAAATATATATAATGAATATACATATATATTATATATATAATATATATAATAAATATATATAATGAATATACATATATATTATATATATAATATATATAATAAATATATATAATGAATATACATATATATTATATATATAATATATATAATAAATATATATAATGAATATACATATATATTATATATATAATATATATAATAAATATATATAATGAATATACATATATATTATATATATAATATATATAATAAATATATATAATGAATATACATATATATTATATATATAATAAATATATAATATATATAATGAATATACATATATATTATAATATATATAATAAATATATATAATGAATATACATATATATTATATATATAATATATATAATAAATATATATAATGAATATACATATATATTATATATATAATATATATAATGAATATACATATATATTATATATATAATATATATAATGAATATACATATATATTATATATATAATATATATAATGAATATACATATATATTATATATATAATATATATAATGAATATACATATATATTATATATATAATATATATAATAAATATACATATATATTATATATATAATATATATAATAAATATATAATATATATAATGAATATACAAATATATTATATATAATATAATATATATATAATATATATAATGAATATACATATATATTATATATAATATATATATAATATATATAATGAATATACATATATATTATATATAATATATATATAATATATATAATGAATATACATATATATTATATATAATATATATATAATATATATAATGAATATACATATATATTATATATAATATATATATAATATATATAATGAATATACATATATATTATAATATATATAATATATATATAATATATATAATGAATATACATATATATTATATATAATATATATAATGAATATACATATATATTATATATATAATATATATATAATATATATAATGAATATACATATATATTATATATATATAATATATATAATGAATATACATATATATTATATATATAACATATATATAATATAATGAATATATATATATATAATATATATAATGAATATACATATAATATATAATATATATAATGAATATACATATATATAATATATATATAATATATATAATGAATATACATATATATATAATATATATAATATATATAATGAATATACATATATATAATATATATATAATATATATAATGAATATACATATATATTATATATATATAATATATATAATGAATATACATATATATTATATATATAATATATATATAATATATATAATGAATATACATATATATTATATATATAATATATATATAATATATATAATGAATATACATATATATTATATATATAATATATATATAATATATATAATGAATATACATATATATTATATATATATTATATATATAATATATATAATGAATATACATATATATTATATATATATTATATATATAATATATATAATGAATATACATATATAATATATAATATATATAATGAATATACATATATATTATATATATAATATATATATATAATGAATATACATATATATAATGAATATACATATATATTATATATATAATATATATATATAATGAATATACATATATATTATATATATAATATATATAATGAATATACATATTATATATATAATATATATAATGAATATACATATTATATATATAATATATATAATGAATATACATATTATATATATAATATATATAATGAATATACATATTATATATATGATATATATATATAATGAATATACATATATATTATATATATAATATATATAATGAATATACATATATATTATATATATAATATATATAATGAATATACATATATATTATATACATAATGAATATGCATATATATTATATATATAATATATAAATAAATATACATATATATATATATATATATATGTGTGTGTGTATGTATTATGTACATAATACTAGAAAGTGAACGAAATAGGGTCAATACAATGGATGTTTTCATTGATCTCAGATTCAGGGTTGCCAGATTATGTGAGGTTAAAAATACATATTAATATATTATATTCTATAATGTAGATTTTACTTAATTAGCTAGTATGTTTCTCTAACTCTTCACATGTTGAAGGTATAACTAATTCTAATTTATATTTTTCCATCTTTACACTATATTAATTTTATCTTATAAGTTTCCCCTGTTGCCCATGAAGTAAAAACAATTCTGTGGAAAATAAGGGTCTACGTACATCAAATTTTCTTTAAAATAAGTGTCAGCAAAAGATATATCATTGAACATTTAAAACGTAAGCTTAAGCATTCATTCAATACTTAAATGAAGTAATCAATTTTGCTTTCTGTAGTTTATTGATGCCTATCACTGCTACTCCTCCATAGCTATTGAGATAATAGCCAAACCAAGAGGCCTCACAGGAACTAGCTGAAATGCAGCCCGATAAGGTGGCTTTTAAGCTAGTTTATGATAAAATGTGTACTGCAATATGGATGCAAAAGGAAAATAAGAATTACTCCACTTGAACCGTAAAAACAATGATAAGGGCTAGTATAATATATTAATATATATTTTTAACCTCGCATAATCTGGCAACCTTGAATCTGAACTCAACAAAAATCGTTCTTTGTGCCTAACATTGCTAGCGCTTTAAATGAGGTATGAATCATTGAAATTGAACCAGTGAGAGCAGAGATTTGGAAAGACACATGCAAAAGCACACACATACACTTATAATATATATAATATAGTTGAATGGATATGAGTTTGAAACCCTGGGGTTCATGCTTACGCGATCCTCAGACAACCTGATTTATTTTTAAAATTTGTGACTATTTATATCAGTTATTTTTTGTGTTTTGTAATGGTGATGGGGCAAATAATTCTCCTGTGTCCGTGATATGATGAGAGTCATATGCACACAGACATACATGCATACAGGTGTAGGCATTATGGCTCTGACACATACATATAGAAAGAATGTGGGACCAGGTGTAGATATGTATCCATATATTTGAGCACCCATACACATGCAATTCAATTATAATCTTATTTTGAAGTAAGATTAATATAAAATATATATATATATATATGATATATATATGAATAAAATATATAATACATATATGAATATATAAATATTAAATATGTAATACATATACGAATATATATATATATATAAAATATGTAATACATATACGAATATATATATAAAATATGTAATGCATATACAAATATATATATAAAATATGTAATGAATATACGAATATATATATGTAAAATATATAATACATGTACAAATATATATATATATATAAAATATATAATACATATATGAATATATATATATAAATATATAATACATATATGAATATATGTATATATATAAAATACATAATATATGAATGAATATATATATATAGAATACATAATACATATATGAATATATGTATATATATATAAAATACATAATATATGAATGAATATATATATATATAGAATACATAATACATATATGAATATATATATATATAATACATATATGAATATATATATATAAAATACATATGTATATATATGTATATATATATATAAATTATATGAATATATATAAAATACATTTATGAATATATATTAATATATATATATATGAATATATATATATATATATATAATACATATATGAATATATATAATACATATATGAATATATATATATAATATATATATATATAATACATATATATAATACATATATATATAATACATATATATATAACATATATATATATAATACATATATATATAATATATATATATATATAATACATATATATATAATATATATATATATATATAATACATATATATATAATATATATAATACATATATATATATATAATACATATATATATAATACATATATATATATATAATACATATATATATAATACATATATATATATATAATACATATATATATAATATATATATATATATATATAATACATATATATATAATATATATATATATATAATACATATATATATAATATATATATATAATACATATATATCTATATCTATATATATATATATATATATATATATATATAATACATATATCAATACATATATATATATATATAATACGTATATGAATACATCTTTTATACACATTTCATTAAAAATGACTGAGAAGTTACTGAAGTCAATCTTTTTATTTTAATAATATAATTTTCTCGGCATGAAGTGTGTAGAAATTGTCCAAATCTTCTGTAAGTCTGAGTGCTTTTACTTTCAACCATTATGGATGATTTTATTTTACTTTTAACTGCATGTATGTATAATCTATATA